>VMDR010032169.1:0-11805 GCA_007922815.1 Macrotus californicus
GGGGGAAATATTTAGTTTCTGACTATAACATATGGCTACCTGTAGGTTTTTTGTAGATATTTTTTATTAAAGAATGAGGAAGTTCCTTTATTTTCCTAATTTGCTGAGATTTTTTAAAAAATCATGAATGCGTGTTGTAGGTTGTCAACTTCTTCTTTTGTATCAATTGAAAGAAGCATATGATTTTTTTTTACTTTAGGCTGTTGAGGTAGCTGATTACCTTATTGACTTTCCACATTGAACCAGCTTTGTTTAGCTAGAATAAAATCTTCATGGTCCCAGTGGGTGATTGTTTGTATACACTCTTGCATTTGAGTTGCCTTTACTTTGTTGATTTCTACATTATATTCCTGTGAGAAGTCAGCTTAGTTTTCCCATAACATCTATATCTGATTTTATTATGAGTAAAGCTGGCTTTGAGTTAGGAAGTATACACACTGCTTCTATTTTTAGAGATTGGAAAGAATTAGTATCATTTCTTGGGACTGCGATCCTCACAAGTATATTGTAGCTCCACCCTGCTTCCTTCAGGTGACAACAAAGGCTAGAAAGGGCTAGAGTGGAAGAAATGCCATTCCTTCACCTGAGATAAGGCATTGATAAAATCTTTTCCCCTGGAGAGTAGGATTTTGTTGTGGAGATTTCCCTGGGTGTGTTTCTCTATAGTTACTCTTCCCTTCCCTCTGCCAGAGTTACTGAAGGGAGCGTTCTTGGCTCTTCATTCAGTTAATTGGGTAGAGTTGCTGGAGGTAAACCTCCCCAAAGGGAGGAGGTCCCTCTAAGCGTACAGCCCTCAGGACTTTCTCACTCTGCTCCTAGTACACACTTAACCTGAAGTCATTCATCAAAATTGCCAGGTAGGTGTTCCTACAAGCTCATGGCCCCAATGGCCCCTTTTCCAAGTAAGCACTCTCCGCTGTGACTCTCCTGATTTCAGGGTGATGGTTTACCTCGCAACCTCAGTTTTCTGATGGATGAAGAAACCTCTTTAATTTTCAGTTTGATCGGGTTTTTCTTGTGAGGGCAGGAGTGAAGACTTTAAAGCTTTTTTACATGTTGAAACTAAAACTGTACATATGGCAATGGCCATATTCTCTATAATGCAAGTCCCACAGGCTGGTTCTTCCACATCACAGAGCTGGGCAGCTCAGCTTTCAAATATGGCTCACATCTCAGCACATCCCATCTACCTGTTCAATCTGCCTCCCCCTTCAGTAATTAAATATACTTTCTTCATGGGTCATTATGATGTGATTTATGACATGTGTGTAATTGTCAGAATTACTGTGGGTAATTAAAATATAAAGTGAATGCTGCCAGAGGCTTCAGTCACTCTCAGTGCCCTCATTAAAAATCAGGAGCTGACCAAATTATAAATAGACTGGTTTGCACAAGTTCCTGGCAAAACCTAATTATAAAACTTATCCTTATTCTATCAGAACTCACTCCATTAGTCATGCAAATTCTGAAATGATTAAGTTATTTTATGTGTTGGAATTGTGGAATTAATAGTAAAGAGGTGAGTAGCAGTAATTAAACATTACTATGAAACTTTATTATGTCAGATCAGTTTAGGTCATATTGCATCTCTTCCTGACCCACATCCAACACAACACGCTCACACACACACACACACACACACACACACACACACACACACCTTTAAGGTAGTTTAATGAATGGCTTAATGGTTTTAGCAGATTTATGATAACTTTTATAATAACTAAAACAAGGAGGAGAAGGATCTGTAAACTCTGAATGAGGTATTACAGTGGAATTGGTCACAGAAAGACACTGGTAATTATTATCAGGGGAATTCTTTCTCTCCAGAAAAGGCAAAGCACAAGGGGAAGTCAGTTACTATGAGGATGTTTCCAGCTATGGCACCTGGCAGGGGCAAGTGATAGCTTAAATTTTGAAGGAGATTTAGGTGATCATATCTCACCTCTTGTCTAATTTTACAGATAGGGAATTTAGCATAGAGAAATTATGGGGCTGCTAGTGAATAAGAGATCCAGGCTCTGAGCTTAAGCCATGCTTCTCTTTGTACTGAAGCCCCACAGATTATGGAGGACATGGTGAGCATCAGAGTTTTCTCTGTGTGGGAGTGGGTGAGAGAACATCAAGGCAGGTCTGTGACAAGTTGCCAGAGTGCAAAAAAGGTAATTCACTGACTGTTTAACTTAGCAAAGCATGGTTTCATCTAAGACAGAAAGATACTATATATGGAAACACAGGCAGCATGGTGCTTATTCAAGAGAGGTTAAGACCTTTGATGACTGCCCTGGCTAGTGTGGCTCAGTGGATTGAGTGCTAGCCTGTGAACCGAAAGGCTGCTCATTCTAATTCCAGTCAGGGCACATGCCTGGGTTGCAGGCCAGGTCCCCAGTAGGGGGCGTGCAAGAGTCAACTGATGGATGTTTCTTTCACACACTGATGTTTCCCTCTTTCCCCCTTCCTTCCCCTCTCTCTAAAAATAAATAAGTAAGTAGTGTTAAAAAAATCAATCAGTACACCTTTGCAGAAGTAAAAGTAAATAACACATAAAGATATGAAAGGAAGAAATAGAATAAGGGAGAGGGGGAGGAAGAAAGTAAAAAGGGGAACTGCATACTTTACAGAGTAAGTTAACATTTAAGTGTTACAGATTTATGTTCAGTTAGACTATGAGGCTCAGCATTGCCCATTTGGTTTGGTTAGGGATGGGGCTTATGCAAATGTTCATTTGTGAGGGGCAATGGTGAAAAGAGAGAGGGAGGGAGAGCTGGTACTTCTCACAGGAACACAGAACGTCAACGCTGCGTTACACTGACTGCCTTTATCAACTCATCCACTATCTGAAATTTATCCTGTGCTACTCTCCCCCTGGGCTGAGGACAGAAAACCTCCTGTGCTGCGAGAGCGAGATCTCAAATGAAGGACAGAAAAGCTGTGAAGTTTGCCTAAAATGAAGCAGTCCTCCTCAGCCCTGTCTTTCAGGTGTGACTGGTGAATGTCAACATTTACATGGTGTATCCAGATGGTATCTTTATGCAAATGAGACAAACAAGCAAAAACTCATATAAACAATCCTTGGGAAGATGACAAAGAAGAAGGGATGGGGACAAGAGAATCGGAGGTACAATATGAGAGAACGTGTTATGGTTTGGGGAGGGCCTGCTAAAGCTCAGATGATCTGTCTACAAATCACTCCCAGTAAGGTGACAATTTGAAGAGATGGTGGAGGGAGGGCTAGACACTAGGGGACCTGGGGATGAAGGGATGAGTAAGAGGCAGTGATAAACTCAAGAAAATGCAGGACAGAAGGCTAGAGACTGGGTGGACCATGGTGACTAAAAGACAACAGTGTGGTGATTGCAAGGGAGACGGGGCTATAAGGGGCTAAAGGGTAATGGGAAAAAATATCTGCCTCTGACCGATGTCAGAGCCAGTAAACTTTAAAGTGTGTGTGTGTGTGTGCCTGTCTATTCTATGATTTGGCATTTTGCAGCAATAGCATGAAGTAAGCAGAAAAGAATATTCTTATCCACAAGTTATGATGATGCGTAATTAAGGAACTCACTCAAAAGTCAGAAGACAGTAAGCATTGGGTGATGGTCACCCAGTTTCTGGGCCTACTATGCGTTCCTCTAAAATGTGGTACTTTATGGAATGCACAGAATGGATGTAGCAGTGAGTGGAGTAGGTAAGTGAGGAAAATTCACATACACTTCCCCTGCCCCCACCCTCTTAAAAAGCTGGTTGGCTTTTTAGTAGGTTAGTTTCCTCTCACCTTCCAATGGTGGCAGAGCCTTAGGAAGGACTCTAGAGAGGGGCTCGTGGGACAATTAAGCAGCTGCCTGGTCCCATCAGAGGAGGGGAGAATAGCTAGACTCCCAAAGGCACACCTGGCTTCAGAGTGCACAGGCCTTGCAGACCTCTGTTCTTGCCTCTTTCAAGGGACCCCCAAAACTCCATGGGCTCCTTTTATTCCTTTTATGTTGATTCTAAACAATTCAGGTTGCACAGAATCCTTTGTGCTCCCCCATGGGATGCTAACACATTCGTCATTCACTCAAAGAATATTAAATCTTTTCAATATGTCTTCTTGTTGTTCTACTGTTTTGTAGGTTTGTATTTTTTAATGTCCCAGCTTTTTGAGGAAGAGAGTATGACACGTTTACCTCCAAATGTGGAAGTGTCTCAGCAAGAGGCACTCCGAGAAAATACATTTTAAAATGGCATTTGTTGGCTCTCTGGAGCCAAATACAGCTACCTCAGCTCTTGCTTGAAACCCAAACAGGGTGAATGCCAGTCAGGGATTCCAACCAGCTGGTATAATTGGCCTAAACAATCTGACAAAAGGGATCCCTTTTCCTCAACAGCAGCTTCTCCACCTCTTTCTCTCTCCTTTTTTGCTTGAGAATGCACAGTTTTGCACTTGTCCTTCATATAAATAACTGGAGGGTGGGAATTACTCAGAAAGCTCATGTTCGACACCCCATCTGTTCATTCCTGACAGCAATATATAATGCGAGGCTATAAAAACTTGAAAAATAATGCAACATAAAAAGGGATTGACTCAGCTCCAAGAGGCCATAAATGGTAACAAATACCACAGGATGATTTATTTCATGCTGTAATCTTTACAGTAAGTCATCTTTCAGACATTTCCTTGTGACAGGTTTTAATAATATTAATGCCCAGAGCAATCCAAATCATCGCCAATAGATGTATTTATCAAGCTGCCAATCCGAGTAAATGAAATTCTATAAGCAATAATGTAACATGTTTAAAGGAAGCTAATAAAACAAGTCGGCAGAGAAATATTACTTCAAAGTATTCTCTCCCTCTAATCCAGCCCTGGATGTTATACAGCTAAAATGCAAATCTTTCCATACTTGATTTATTGCTCCAAAAATACCAATGACCTTTTCCCAAGCTTCTGTATATTCACTCTCACACATTCATAAAGCCTGCAGTGCATCCTGCCAGCATCGCTGAACACTGGAGTGCTTAGCATTTATTGTTATGTTTGTCTTGCTCTCCTGCAGGTACTTGATTGGCAGCTGCAGTAAATAACATCCACGTTTCCAAGCCTTATTAAAATGTTACAAATACCTAAGCCATAAACTAATCTTTACAGTGCCCACTCTAGGCAGGTCTTCAAGAATACCCAAGAAAGTGACTTGAAGAAAGGCCTGATGGTTCCTCGGTTGCCAGATAAATTTTGTGCAAGGGAGGGAAAGCCAACCTGTATTTTCCTTCCGTCAGGTTTGCTTTGCTTTGTACTAATTACTTGTTATTCATGCAGATCACAGTATGCCAGCTGTTAAAGCATTTGGCATTTCAAATGCAGCTCAAGATCTGCCTCCTGCAGGAAGCCTTCCTTATTAATTTCACTAATTTTCTGATCTCTAGCACCATACCTGACCCATCCCTCAAAGCAACTTTGTAATTAATGAATCTGTGAAAGCACAATACACATCAAAGGCACTCACCAAATATTAGCTGGAAATAGGCAGTGCATTGATATATGCGATCCATTCTGCAATTAACTGATGCCTCATTTTTTTTTCTTACATGTCACATACATCCTCTTTGAAGATAGATTTACTATTTAATGGCACCACAAGTGTTTGCCATACCACTGTGTCCTCTGTGGGGTCATATATATGTGTTTGTGTATACATGCATATATAATGCATATATATATATATATATATATATATACACACACACATACATAAATATATCCTCTAACTGATGTGATAGTGTTTAAATGCATTTATGTATTACTATTATGGTTCTATTTGGGGCGTCTACCAGGCCCATTATTTGTACCTTTCTACTTCTTTGAGAACTGTCTCAGCCCCACATAATAGCCAAGTTCACTCCACTTCCTGGACATGATTGGACAAGTCAGGGAGCCTGACTGAGCTGACACATTCAGACACTGAACTCCAGAAATGGGGAACTGGGACGCTGGGCACCTAGTCACCTAGTCTGTAGAACTGGAGCTGGGCTGTGGCTTTTGGACAGGAGTAGCCGAACTCTGCCGAGCAGAGTTACAGAAAGCCTTTGTGCGAAGGGCAAGGCCAAGGCCAGGGACCTGCCGGTACACGGGTTTCCACTTCCTGCCTCCAGTCTCACCAGAAGACATACCTCACCTTTGCCCTTACATATTTTCTGTTTTATGATTTATTAGAAAATTTCTTGTCTTTATATTAAAAGGATTTCTGCTCCTTACAAGTAATTGAACATGAGTTAAAATGTGTCTATTTTGTTGATAAATCAGCTTTCTAAGAGACAATTATGAGAGACATATTTTTGTTTGAAGGTAGTTCATTCCTTGTCATGAGATGTTGGACTATTTTTGGATGTTAATCAAAGACCTTTGTATCTTAGTAATCCAGAGAATTTTGGGTTGAGTTGTAGAGTACCCTTAGAACAGAGTAAGGATTTACTAGACAAAGATGACAAGGAAAGCACGTGTTAGGTATGCGCACAGGCCCAAGGAAGAGAAGCACAGTGCATATTGGGAGAAGTGAGAGAATACAGTAGTATTGGTTGGGTGCAGAGGACTTTTGTGAGACATGGGCCACACAATCCAGGGCAGTGTTAAGAATTTTTATCCATTCCTAAGGGCACTGAAAAACCGCTGAAGGGAATTGTCAAATTTTCTCTTTTGATAGATCATCCAAAGTATAACATAGGAATAGATAAGAGGGGATAAGGGGAGATGTGGGAAGACCAGATCAAAAGCCATTTCAACAGTGGCTGAAGAGAAGATGGTGGTTGGATCGGGATTAGAATTACAGATGGAAAGGGTAGAGAGATTCAAGCTGTTTTTACAGGTAAAAGAAAACATGAGGACTGATTTAATTTAGCAGAGAAATCTATCCAGCTTCCTCACTCAGTTCTTTTGCCCCTTACCCAGACTGCTTGCCCAGGTATTAGCCCATTGGCCAGTCTCACTGGGTTCACTGTTTTGCTTTTTGTTTTTGCCAACCTTAGAGTGTGTTCTGAGTGCACTTAATAGCGGCAGAAATCAGGTGCTTGGGAAAAGTTTTATAATTTTATTCCCTAATTCGGCATAACAAAATTGTTCCAGTCACTTTTTCTGCTTCTCCATTTCTTCTCACTTTCCTTCAACGTCAGGGCCCCGTCAAACATTGAGCCCTCCATTGTGTTTCTCAGTGTGAAACAAGCCAGCCAGGGGGTGACTTTGGGTCATGGGTCACGGGACAATGTGAAGAAGCCTGGTGTTTCCTGAAACTTTTAGTTATAGGCGCATGCCTATGCACACACGCCCGCACTCCTGGGAACTGCCGTGCTGCTCCTTCTCTACCCGTCTGTTAGCTCTTGGCTTGGGAAAGTACACCTGGAAAATCACTACGACAAGACCCAGTGGCTGAGACGGTAAAACGGAGAGAAGTGGAGAAGAATCGAAAAGGAGTGAGAGAGCCCGAGGCTGCTCCACGGACCTGGAGGCAGAGACAAGAACACCTGGTGGAACAGCGCTTCACTCAGGACAATGCTCTTTTATTCGTCCTCCCGCCAAGAGACAGAAAGGTCCCAGGTGGGCAGGCAGACTTTGAAAGACTCCCTGGGAAGAGGAATATAATCAGGAGTCTTACAGATAATCTGCTTTATACGGATTGTGAAAACATTTCTCCTGTGTTCTTCCTGGTCCCAAATATCCCTTAAGATTTCGAGTCATCTGACATTGGCCTTTGACTTTGAAAAAGAGGTGAATATAAACTCACCCAAAGCGGCTTCTACCTGTCTTACACTTTAATATATTCACCCTTTTCCCTAAAAATTAGCTGTTAAAAAAAGAAGGTAGAATCCACATAGAGAGGTCAGAGCCCTCTGTTCCAGGTTCACTGATGTTTCCCCCACTCAGAGCTTGTTCCTGGGTGAGCTTAAGGGGTGCAGACGAAAACTCATTGCTTTGGGTGGGGAGTGGTTGCTAAGAACTGTTCCTGGAAGGCTGTGCTCACAGGCCAAGCACACACTTGGCTTGGCCCTACAAATCCCTCCCTGCTGTCTTCCCCTCTCACCCACCCCCACCCCCCACCTCTGAGCCATCTCTAAATCTCTCAAAACTGGTTCCCAAGGCTGATCCACTAAAGGGTTTCTCAAAGGAATAAAACAGAGCTCAAGGGAGAAAAAAAGAAAACATATTACCCACAGTCCTGAAGGCTGAACACTATGCTGTGGGCAAAAGCCGAAACCAGGAATCTTTAGAAAGGTCCCACAATATTCAGATTCACTCAACAGTGCAAAAACCAGGCACTAAGCTCGGCTGACTGTAAAATCTAACAAAATATTTCAGTTGAAGCAAGTTTAACTGATCAGTATGAAAATGTTTTTTCATGCAATTTTATTGTAAGAACTAGGAATATTAATGTGCTCTTTACTTGTAATAAAATGGGAATTTAAAGGTACTAATCATAATGATAACATCAGTAACTAAGTAGTCTGTCAACATTTTTAGGCTGGAAGACCTCTTGCATTGTTCTCAATTACTAAACCATACCCATAGATTAAGATGCTACTTTGAATCCGAGTCTGTAAGTTTGCCGCCCTCCATCTGTGGCTCTTGTAGATCTTCCTGTAAATACGCAAACCTGTAATGTATGTATGTAAAGGGTGTGTAAAGTAAATTACATACATGAATGTATGTATATTCATAGATACATGTGATTTACTTTATTAATTCTTACAAAGCAACACCAGAATTGTCCCCTAAAGAGTCATTTATCCATAATATACATACTAGTGATTTTTTAAAAATATGTATTAAAAATTTCTTTCATTATCTAAACTGATCATTTTGGGAGAAGTGTGAGACTGAAAATGGCAGCTTCTCTCATGCTTATAAATTGCTTTATGATGTTTTTTTAAAACTAGCTTTTCTCCACTGGTGCCTTAAGTGCAGCTGAGATATAATAATACCTACATTTCATTATAAGGAAACCAGAAAGCAGAGGGGCAGCAAGCTGTCTGGGTTAAAACTGGATTTGGGATTCGAATGCCAGCCTCCACAAGAGGGGCGGAGCCTCGCCTGACACAAGGGCCACTGAAAGCCCAGCTCAGCACACTGATGGGGGTCTGCAGCCCAGGCAGGGCAAGTGGCAGCACCTGTGCCCTCCCTCCTGCCTGGGGGCAGAGCTGTGCTCCTAGTCTGACCCTGGGAGTAGAGGAAACACCACATTAAAAAAAAAAAAGGAAAAGGGTTGTTTCTTGTCATTACATAAGGATTCTCCATAGAATTATACACAATAACCTACTTGATGAGAGTGTAAAACAGAATAATGTTGAGAAAAAATATTTAATTTCCACATGTTTTAAGGAATATGACGATCACTTAAAGAGAGACAGCCTTGTAAATAAAAACAAATGATGACTAGACTTTTCCCTGGGCTTTGGGGAGAGCAGGGCAGGTTTCCAGCGAGCTGGTTATTTAGTTTACTTTTTAGCACTATCTGCAGCAATATTTCAGAACGAAATAAGTAAAATATCTGTTGCTTTTCATTTGGCAGCAGCAAAGATCTCTGGGAAAATAAATAAATAAATAAATAAATAAATAAATAAATAAATAAATAAGAAATATGGAATCCCCACGGTATAATCCCAGGGTATGGAAACTCACTTCTCTTAAATGCCTCCCTCTGGCATAATTGACTTTTCATGTGCATTTTAATAATGATATTTCAGCAGGTTGCAAGAGAAATTTTTCCTTCCGTTGTTGTTGTAAATTATGGTTTGGAAAAAAAGTGTTATACATCTAATTGCATTTTCACTTATATTAACAAGTCAGCACAATCTTCCAGCATGTTTACCAAGCAATTCCAATATTTACAGCTGACCTCACTGGTTGTGGGGTAGAAGCAATGAGCAATGTTTTATTGTCCTTGTAGCTGCATATGTGCTGAAGACAAGCTGCTAAGGTGCAAAGCTGCCCGCAACCCTGAAGTTCTGCCTGCCTTAGGTCTGCCTTCATCAACCGGCTGTAGAACCGCACAGGACAGAGGGAGGGAACGGGAAGTGGGTTCTGCAGTAGGAAGGAGAGGACTTGGTTCCAGGTGCCTTTTCTTAATCCTCTCCTGGCAAGAAAGATTTTCCCAAAGGGAACTTGGGGACAGTTACAGACTCAAAAACTAACTTGTTCTTGACAAGTTTGAATGAAAAGTTATAGACAATTGCACAAAACCATTTATATATTGAGTAAACATCCCTGCTATGTGATGTTGTTCAGGATGATTTGGGTTCTGTTCTTGACTTTCACTATCAAAGCCAGCATGGTCTTTAGAAGCCAAGCATGGCTCTACCATAGGCTGGAAATTCTTACTTTTTCATATCCTTAGAGAAAGGGCTAACAAAAAGAAACGCCTACCAGCAAAAGAGCATATTGCTTCATGGGGAGACAGGAACTGGGCCTACCTCTCACATTACTAAAGATGAGTTCTGCTGTGGCCTGACCTCATATTTAAACTAAAATTACATGTATCTCTAAGTTGTCTCTCTTTCCTACTCACACTGTTGATTTAGTACCACAAATGCAGAATGCTCATAACATTTTAGCAGAAGGCTGCTCTGAGGTGAGTTTCCAGATCATGGGTTCATTCGCTTTGTGGACAATCCTGTCCCCTGTATCATGAAAATGGCCAATATTTATTGAGAGCTTACTCTCTGTTAGGAACTTGGCCAAGAGTCTCACCCTTAATCTTCTCATTGAACCCATGGCATTGGTGCCACTTGTTTTATAGATGAGAAACCTGAGCCACAGAATAATCAGAGACTTGCTCATGATCACGTCGCATGGAAAGCAAAGAGCTGAGGTCTGACCCCTGACAGCCCACTCTGGAGCCCCCACTGCAGTCATAGGACTGGGTGGCCTCCTCCTTGATCACCCTTGCTGCACCCTAAAAGCAAACATGCCACAGTATGCAATAGGCTTTGGAGTATGGTATTGGATGTACCCAGGAGGCCATTACTGGATGTCACCTAAAATCATACTTTTCCTTCTGGCTGATGTTTGCAATCCCCCAGTTAGAGCTTTGTTCCTTGGCTGAAGTCCCGATCCCTGATAAAAGAAAAGCTACCCTTGGATGGGTTAATACTCGAAACTTCTGTTTTTGCAAATGATGGTCCAAATAGATGTTGATGGAGGCAGTAAGGAGGTAGGGATGGCGAGTCCCCGAGAAGGGTGATGGTGGGGTGTCGAACAGAAGGCAAAAAACAAGAATTAGGAGTCTATGGCAAGGGCCGGCTTCACTTTTGTTTTTTTTTTTTATAGAAACTATGTAAGTCATGCCCTTGTCCTTGAACAGAGTTTTACTTAAAAAGAGTGACTAAGCTTCCTATAATCTTCCCCTTGTCTTGTTGAGTTGGTCTTTTATATGTGACCCTGAACACACAAGGTCTCATCCTGGCCTTTTAGATCATAAATAAGAATAAAACATGCAAAAACTAATTATTTAATGCAAATAAATATACACAGTAAATGATCAGCTGTCACACTGTAATTTTTATTCCCCCTGTTACAAGAGCTGCGTCCTCGTCTTACCATCGAGCTGAATCAATGCAAATTTCCCAAACCACAAGTCCTAGGAGAATTTGACTTCATATTTCTTAATACCTGTCCACAGAATCACAGAGAGGTTTTAGAAAGGTCTTTGTCTCTCCTTTATTACAGCCTCCAAAGCTCGTCAAACAGAGAGGGCGAGGATGACGAAAGCAGGGGAGGGATGTGTTGAATTTTCTATGGTATTACTCTGACACTTTTCTGATGCCTGAAGCTTTTTATTGCCTTCT
>VMDR010032170.1:0-11795 GCA_007922815.1 Macrotus californicus
CAGCTTTTTTTTTTAAAAAAAAAAATGCATCTGACCTGTATCTGACAGGTAGTTATGAATCAGATTAATAACCTTCTGCAGTTTCCTTATGATTAAATTAATCAAACAAAAGCTTTTCTTTTTCTTACCTTCTGATATAACTCTTTAGAAGCCTCATGTCACAAGAAAAACAACAACAGGCTTTTCATTTGGCAAGTTTTAGAAGTAATATATCTTCCTAAATTTCGAAATCATTTGGTTTAGTCTTCTGAAAATGATACTCTTTATTGGGACGCGGCTAAGTAGATGTTGGCGTGCCGGCCCTTTCTAGGAACCTGCCACTTTCTCTGGCCCATTATCCACGTCTCCCCTGGGTCTATTCTCACAACTTTGTTCTGAACTTGCAGTTGAAACCCTTTTCCTCCTGAAGTGGTGGGGGAGGGGAGAGGGTTGTAAAACTCTAAGCAGATAATAAATCACCCTTCTCTCTCACTTTCTTTTTTTTCTCAGAAACGGGGCAAACCTACAGAAGGAAGAACAACACATGAATTCTGTGAAGAAGGAAGTAACTTTTACAAAAGATGCCCAGAGCTTTGGGTGGTTAAAAGTGACTTTTCCTGAGTATTAATCCCAGCTATCCTTGTTAGTTATTTTAAGAGACAGTCTCAAATACTAAAAAGTGGCTAATTGAACTTGAGGAGTACAGTGGCCAAATAGCACATCTTCCAACATTAAAAGACAGCAGGTATGAAAAGCACTGCATTTTGTCCTTTGAGAAAGAAACAAGAATTGTTTGGGCCGTGGTAAAACAATAAAGCTTCTTTATGTGATGAGTTTAGCCATAGCCTACAATTGATTGGAACCTCATATTTCAATTGGAATTCTGCATTCTCTGGATTGATACATTCTCAAAGTTCACTCCAAGTCTGAGTATAGAAAACATTCTTTTCTGGCCTGAGTTCGACCCATTTCCTGGCTGGTCTAAACACCTGCCTTGTTGGAACGGTTGCCCTCTTGTCATTGGGAACAGTCCAGGAGGGAACCAGGAACCCGTGGTTTGGAGCGAGGAAGGGAGATTGGAGTTGAACCGAGCCTTTAAACACTCTCTGTGGTTGGCTGCAGCATAACTAAGTTACAAATTAAAGGAGATATAAAATTTAGAACAATTAAATCTTAATAGGCTTTACAGTTTATTGCTCAATCTCTTCCTTCCTTTTCTTGCTTTGTCTCAAAGTTATATTTTAACAACGCTCCCTGGGCAGGTGTTAAAAGGAGCCTGTCATACTCAGCTGACACATAATTTTAACTATGGAGAGAGAAAGTGAGCCCATAATTTTAGTACCGGATTTTCAAAACTGTGTTCATCGGTTTGAAGTCATTTACTACCCAATGGTTCATACTCAGTCTCAGGCCTATCTCGGCCATGCTCCAGTCACACTCTGAGCAAGTTCCTTTCTTCCCTGGTTCTGATAAGAAAACGTGTTCTAAGTCGAATTTTGCATCACTCAAAGGCCTCACATTTTAGACAAGGACCATTTTTACTAAGCAGAGAGATGGAAAAGCCACTGGGACATACTCATAAACAGTGCTTAGGACCCTTGTGGCCGATGGAAAGAATCCTCAATTGCCACAGCCACGCGCTATGTCATCAGAGTCGCTGCTTTTAACAACGAGTCAGGAGTGAGTGAGCGAGCAATTATTTATAAACTGGCTCTCCTGTGTTCAGAATGCTTTTCTGTGTAATTAATATAAAGTTATAAAGAAGTCAGATATGTCAGAGGCTACTGCTGGGAACCCAGACTGTGAATGCGTTGCGGGTACCTGCACACACACCCCCGCAGAGAAAGCCCACCTGTGCGGTCATCATTCGGCACCGCTGGGAAGGCGAATGAAGAAAAGGCGCAGGGTTTGTTGGCCCTCCGTCTGAGGGGCACGGCTGTGCCTCTGCGGAGCAGGGCGAGTGCTGGGATCGTTATCAGCCAGTTGGGCACGAATTCTCTCTGAAAATAAAATGTGTGGTTTGTGGTTGACATTCCCCCTTTATTGCTAATGCGTTAACTTTCTGGATTTGGATTTTGAGCAAGGGTGCATAAACTTAAGAACATGTGAATCAAATCAGTGTGTGGCCCTGGAAACTCTGGCTTCTTTAGGCTTCACTATATATTATATATTAACAGTGCTTTGGCTTTACGTGTTATTTATTAGCTGTAAATACATGTGTGTACGTGTGAACGGGGGCTGTACATATCGGGAAGGGCGCCACGGCGATCTGCGTTTCTAGATGTGTGGTGCTAACTTTGTTCGTGTCTTTACCAGCGATGGTCTTGCCGAGCCGCCTCACTCTGATGAAGTAATGCAATATAATAAAATGGGCTTTCAGAAAAACAAACTTGCTTAACTATGTGAAGTTTTAATAAAATTGACAAAATTTTATTACAACACTAAGTCATTATTTTGTATTTTTTAGTCCCCTAAAATAGAAATTTATTCTTAGGGTAGATTCATTCAGCACATTTTAACTGAGTAACTGCTATACTTAGTAAAAAAATACGGCTTCCAAAAATAACAGTACACATTATATGTATTTTTTATATTTACATTTGTAGAGGGCCTTAGAGATCCTTTATTCATTTATTTGTCAACAGATTATAGCCCATGGGCCAAACAATCCACTGTAATCCAATTTTACATGGCCCCAAGCTTAGAATTGTTTTAAAATAATTTTTTATTTTTCAGTTACAGTTGACATATAATATTATATTAGTATCAGGTATACAACATAGTGATTAGACATTATATAACTTTCCAAGTGGTCACCCTGGTATTTTTAGTATCCACCCGACACCATACGTGGCGGGCACGACATTGTTGACTATAGTCCCTGAGCTGTCCCTCACATGCCCGTGACTATTTTTATAACTGCCCATTTGTGCTTCTTAATCCCCTCACCCTTTTCCCCCATTCCTCTAACACCTCTCCCGTCTGGGGACCATCACAATATTCTCTGTATCTACGAGTTTGTTTCTGTTAGGTTTGTGGACTTACTTGTTTTTTAGTTCCACACATACATGAAATCATATGGTATTTGTCTTTCTCTGTCTGACTTACTTCACTTAGTATATTACCCTCTAGGTCTATTCATGTCTTAGAGATCTTTTAAACTTAACCAGAGAGGAAAATGATACAGAATTTTCCTAAATAAAATACATGCAACTTTACTTGCCTGCAGGACACTTTTTCACACAATGTTAGATTAATAGAAAAACATCTTTGACCATTTTCCGGAATACATTGTCTCTTTCTGAGGCCTAACTGTTAGCTACAAAGAGATTGGCATTGACAATAAAACAAACTGTTGGGATGGGAGGTGCATTGTCCAGAACTTGGCGCTGGGCGGTCTGGATGGTGAAAAAGAACACGCAGAGCACCCACGCAGCTCAGGCGGGATCGCGGCGCAGGCAGTCAGGGAGAATTTAGTCCAGGAAAAGTTGTTTCAGTGGCGCCTGACCCAAAACTTCATTGCCAGTTAGGCATAAGGTCTTCTGGAGCAGGGATCCCCCTCCTCTGAGAGGCAGAGCCCCCCCAGTTCACACTGTCCTCATTGCTAATCAATGCCTGTTGTTATAATAAAAAAGGCAGACAATAGAGGCTTGGCAAGGACGTGGGGAAATGAGAACTTACATACATTGCTGGTGGCAGTGTGAACCGGTGCGGCCGCTCTGGAGAGCAGTTTGGCAGTTTTTGAAAAATTAACTATAGAGTTTAACCCATGTGACCCAGCAATTCCATTACTTGGGTGTATATGTAAGAGAACTGCAAACATATGTCCAGAAAGATGTGACAGAAATGTCCTAGCAGCATCGTTCACAGCAGCCCCAAAGTGGAAGCAACGCACATGTCCACACACTGGTGAAGAGATAGACAAAATGTCCATTCCAGTGAGTGTTATTCTGGAATTAGAAGAACAGACTGCCGAGACAGGCCACGTCGTGGATGCACCCTGAATACTTTTGCTATACGAAAGGACCGGGTGCAAAAGACCACAGGTTGTGTGATTCCACTGGTACGAAATTCTTAGAAAAGGCAATTTATAGAGGCAGGAGATTTAGTGGTTGCCTGGGGAGGGGAGTTGAAAGAACAATTGACTATAAATGGATATAAGGGATTTTTTTGGGAATGATGGAAATTAGATTGTGGTTAGAAAACTGCAACTGTAATTTGCTAAAAATCATGGAATTGTACACTTCAAATAGGTGAATTTTATAGCATGTAAATTTTGCTTCTAAAAAGGTCTTAAACATGTATACACCTAGACCTGTGGGGGTAGACATGACCATATGCTGTCCCCACATGTGACCTGGGAAACTACTTTGTGGGCCCTCTCTGGCCCCTATGGGAGGAACTGCAGGGCTTACCACTGCCTCCTAACACTGGCCATGAATCTCCCAAGGGCCAGCATATGGCAGTTTGTCCTAAGTGAATGCTGTCAATCACCTTGTCCTATTAAAAATGTCTGATTTTAAAATGCTCTGACTCAGTAAGATTATAGGCCCATTTGTGATGCATTTCTCTTACTGTAGAAATGCCAACGTCTAGAAAATTGTACTCTGAAATGCATCTCATTGGGAATTTTCCATAATTAGAATATCATTAAATAACCATCTTTAGAAGTAGCAGTATTATTAGGAATCACCTAATACAAGACACTCAATTTTTAGTTGATGTAATAAGCCCAGAGAGGTTGAGGGACTTGCCTGAGGTTGTAGTTCTAGTCAGTAACACACACGGGCCTAGAACTGGTCCTTACTGAGTAGTACTCCCTGTGGCCACATTTGTTTCCATTGTTCTGTCTCTTAAATACTTTACAAACTACGTGGTTCATTTTGAGTTTGCTTCACATTCAGACATAGCACCATACGTGTCCCATTAGAAGGTGCATGCCTGGGACTTCTAATAGAATAAGTGAATTTGCACTAAAAGCCTCACACGTTCATGTGACCAGTGACGGAGCATGTGTGTGGTGGGGAGCCTCCCCACTGAGGGCGCTCCACACCAGGGACACCAGCCAAGTTCATCACACCTCTTACGTTTATGTGTCATCACAAGGTTCTAGACAGGGGAGCTATGGGGCTAGACCAGCCGTGTGCAGAACAACTGGAACAGTGTGGTAACCAGCCAGCAAGTCGGTCCCAAGGTCCTCCTTTCGTGGTATTGGCATGCTTGGGCAGCTTCTTTCCCCACGGTACTGTACAGCAGAAGTGATGGCATGTCACCTCCAAAATAAGGCTGGAACAGGGCCATGACCTCCATTTTGCTTGTTCTCTTGTGTCATCTGTCTCTCTCGGGTCACGTGCTTGGGGGGAGCCATTTTGCGGCCGACTCCATGGAGAGGCCCGCACAGCGAAGAGCTAACGCCTCCCATCAGCAACCACAGGGCGGGCTCAGAAGTGGCTCCACAAAGCCCAGGCGGGCATCCGAGGGCGCAGCCCCACCGAGAGCCTGAATGCAGCCTGGAGAGACCCAGCAAGACACTTCCAAATCCTCAGCCCACAAAAGCTGTGAAATAATGTTCATTGTTTGAAGCTGCTAAATCTGGAGCTATCTTGTTATGTCGCAATAGGTAACAAATACACATAGTTTACTTACCTGATAGGCAACCCTCCAACAGTTATTTATAAGTTGAACATTTAGGAAACCATGTTTCGAAAGAACCTGGGAAGGTTATATTTTGAAAGAACCCTCTTTTCCTGCCTCTGGCCTTTCTTTGGTAAGGCAAAAGATAATGAATAATTGGCTCTTTGATTCTATCTTTGTTGTGTTTCATTGTTGTTTTTACAAAGTAATACAGTTCCTCCACATTTTAGACATTTTAGGGTTATTTTAGACTCATGTCCAATGAGATTTGGGGCTAAAAGTAACCAACCCACTAACTTACCAACTAAATTCTTTCAGAAAACTGATTTCACACACAAAATCTTAGGAGATTCCTGTGGCTTGGAAATTCTCTGTTTGAGTTAGCTGCCTTCCCTGGTCACACCAGTCTTCATCCAGTAGTGTGACTGCAAGTTGGTATGTGGTCTCCCTTCTACTGTATTACACCCTTCAATCCAGGGACTGGGAGCTTTCTGAAGAGATACTAAAGTCCAGTCCTTGTCGAGACCTCTCCAAGCGAATTAAGGTGAAGGGACCAAATAGCCAGCCAGCATTTGCCTCACAGGGGCTGACCATGTTTATTGAGTATCTTCTCAAGTTCCAGGTGCTGTACTCCGTGTGGTAAATATTCTGTCTTACTGAGAGCCTGGTTGTCCCAGAGACAGGGGACAACCTAGAGGAAAGCTGAGTGGGCCTCAGGCTCTTAGCTGGCCAGGAACCTGAAGACTTGGGATGTAAAGAAAAAGGAAAAAAAAGGGGGAAGAGATGAACTAAAAGATGGGTGCATGGCTGGGTGGGTTTTCCCCGAATCCATGCACATGCTTGCACGTGACCTTCTGTAGCCCTGGCCGCCATGCCACTGAACAAGTCACAGCATGTTTCCTGGCGCCAAGCCTGGGTGAGGTTGCTGACTCTGGCAGCAATCTAACATGTTAAAAACATGGCTATTGATCATAAAACCTCCTAAATCCTCAGTTTTCTTCACCCAGTATATGGCAACTTCTTTCTTCCAGTTGCTCAGGAAGGGGAACTTGGATTCTATCCTCGAACTCTTTCTTTTTTCACAAGGCATAGTCAATCGGTCAAGAAATCCTACAGCTCTGCTTCAAAATATATCCCGAATCTGACCACTTTTTGCTCTTTTTAATGCTACTGGCCTCAGCTCTTACCTGGATTATTGCAATAGTCTTCCCCTGGTCTCTTTGCTTGCCCTAGCTACCCATTAGTTCATCAATAATATAACAGCCAGGTGCACTTTCTAGAATACAACATAACATCCCTTTCATCTACTCAAAACTCAATCTCTGTGGCTAACAACACACTGTAAATTCTCAGTCGTGCACGGGAGCGTGTGTAAGTGCAGGCACATTTGCGCGTGTGTGCGCGCGCGCCTTGTTCACTGTTTTACATTTAGCCCACTTTTAGTTAATTATTTTATGTGGTACAAGCTATGGACAGATGTGTTTGTTGTTGTTGTTGTTGTTGTTAAGGCGTGGTGGTAGTAACTGCTTATTTTAATAGGTCAAATTATTCCAGCATTATTTGTTGAAAAGGCTGTTCTTTCTCCAGGGAATAACATTGGCAACCCCCATTCTCACGAATCAGTTACTCATAACGATTGATTTTTTCAGCCAATTTGGGCTCTAAAAAGACAACTCAGAAAGCCCGCACTGAAGCTCCAGAATGGGGACCTCCCTACTTCATCGTGGCTCAAGTTCCTTACTTTGTCATCCCAGGCTTCCGGACCTAAGCTGGAACTTTGCCCAAGAAGTGGGATTAAGGGAAGTACCCAGATCTAAGTTACGTCTCTGACTTCTCCCATTGACAGAGTTCTAATATCTCTAGTCTTTTTCAGGTTTAAAAATCTACTAGTTGCTGAGCTGAGACAATTCTGCTTTAGCCAAAGGTGAAAGACAAAGATTTCACAATCTAAATGAAACTCATTCTTATGACACAGCTGGAGGAATTCCTAAAGGGGATAAGACCAATAATAAGATTTGCAAAATTTGGTCTCATTAGCCAAGGATGGTGAAATTTTCTTTACAGTCTTGCCTTCCAAGAAGGGAATAGTGTGGCAGCAGAAATCAGGTCATGGGTGAGATACTGAGGGTGGGCACCTGGTGTGCACCTGAGGTCCCGAGGCGATGGTTCCATGCCCTTACATGCATCTTCTTTTCTGGCTCCTGTGATAATTCTGTGAAACAATTAACATTGTCCCATTGTTGATGAGGAAAGGCTGTGAGCAAAGTCCAGGCTCACATCACCAGAATGGCTGCCAGGAGATGCAATTCCAAGACCGTCTCCTGAGTCAGGCTGAGCTAAAACAAAACTGGGAGTTCTTTAAACCCCTTAATGGTGATCTAATGGTCCAAACCACAAGTCAACAAGAGTGGCTCAGTGAAGAGTCAATAAACTATTGGACTCCCTATACTTCTCCAACTGAACCAAGTCACTCTTCATTCATCGGACATGGAAGCTCTGCCCCAGACAGCATGGGCTCTTATTCTTTTCCCAAACAAGATTTTGTGTTCATGTGGCCCTCGTATCTGTAATAATCACCCATCTTCTCTGTACCTTTAATGACTACATTCACTCTTCTGAACGCTTTCTCTCAATCTTGTCTTCTATCATGGCAGGACCTGTCAGCACACATGCGACAAGTGTCAGCGTACGTTTGCTCAGATGTTTCTTTAATAGAAGTGGTGGCTACTCTTGTCTCTGCAGCAACCATGCACTGGCATTGTACTAGGCACTTTGTTTATATTTGTTTTATTCTCACAACAGCCCCTCAAAAAAGGTATTTTTATCATCCTTTTACCAATGAATAAATTGAGATGCAGAGAAATCAAGTAACTTAGAGATTAGAAAGACTCATAGCTAGTAAGTAGAAGACTTGACATTCAAATCCAGGTCTGACTTCAAAGTCATTGTTGTTTTCCCTTTAAGTTTTAAGCCTGTTTGGCATACCAGAGCACTTGGGGGATGGTCCACCAGAAATCTAGCGGCAGGAGAATTTTTCCTAAGGCAAAAGAGAACCAGAGTACACAGAACAAATCATGGACATGGGGCCAGGAGAGAGAAGACAGACAACTTAGAGTTCTGCCATGTGCCTGTTTCTCCTACTGTCTTGAAGCTGACCCTTATGGAAGTGTGCCTGAGAGTTCGGGAGAAGGCACTGCTCTGTGGGTGGTTAGATTGGGATCTATGGTGGGGTCTGGTGGGAACTTTGGACCAACATTTTCCCAGCAAGGTCTTAATGCATTGGGGTCTCTGGTGGTCTTTTTAGGCTGTACTGGCTTATGGGGGACTCGGTTAGTCAGGAGACCTTGACATCTTGAGCACTTCACACTTCCGTGGTAGGTTGTGACAAACAATATTATCAACAGCTGGAGGGACAGAAGAGGAAAAGTGTGGGGTCAATCCAAGTTGACAAATTTTATTAGGCACTACTAAGTGCAGGAATTTTATAAGGTACTAGGGTCATGGTATCATTGGCAAGTTTGAGCAGGCAAAGGGAACAGAACATTTAGGGTGTTCTAAAAATACATTCTGTGATTCATTAAACGAAATTTCTCAGGATTGTAACATGAACATAATTATCCCTAGGAAGAAATTTTCCCTATATGTCCTAAGAAGAAGCAAACAAAAAGGAACCAAGATACTGACCCAGAAAAGCTAAGGAAAGTGGGGGTGAGTTGAGTTGGAGGTTTTAAAAAAAGCAATAGAAAACAGAAGTCAGAAAGAAGGAAGATATTTATGTCATAACATTATATTGTAAATATTAATCATGAAAAACTTTCTTTTAACATTGTATGTGCCAATGTCATGTGAGATGGTGTCATATACTGAGGGCAGTGGCAGTACAAATTAAATAAAGAGCTGGGTGAATTCATGCCTGTGAACTCAGCACTTTGATATCCAAGTAAGAGCCAGGAAGTTAGCCTCTTGGGAGTCTCCAAGCTGGAGAGTCTGGGCTGTAAAGTAAGACCTTAGGAGTTCTGTACTGTGGCTGGGCTACAATGCCAATGGTGAGTATACTTTCAGAGATATGGAGCATCTATCTGAAGCTGGGCCGCTAGTGATTTTGAGATGACCATGAATCAAAGGGTATATTTTAACTCCATGTGTACCAAAAAGTGGCACAGTGTTCCTTGACCTTTACTGCTCTTCTAATCCTAAAGGTATGATGTAAGGGGCAAAAGAAGAAACATTCAAGTTATATTGACTACTTTCTGTGAAAGAAATTAGCAGGAAACAGCACACTATTATTATAAGGTTCACCACTTTTCACAAAATGATTTGTCAAAGAAATTGATAAAATTACAGCGTTTCTCTTAGGTCACATTCCCAAATGTGCATAGAAAAAATAATGGAAAGAATGTGACTTTTTAAAGATAAGCCGACAAATAGCGTTAACACACATACCAAAAGCAAAGTCAAAAGATAACAAATTGACCCCAAAAATGATATTTTAAAAAGTTCCTAAAAATTAATGAAAAAATCACACACACACATGAAGAAAGGGGCAAAAATGGAAACAGAAAAGTAAACATAAAATACTCAAGCAGATGAAAAGATAGTCATTGTCACTCACAATAAGAGATAAAATTTAAAGCACCTTTTTACCAGTTTAGATTGGGAAAACCCTAAAGTTTGAAAATATACTTTGATAGCAACCCTGAAAAGAAATAAGAACTTCCCACATTGGTAGTAGGAATGTACATTGGTATAATCCCCATGGAAGGCAATTGCTAATACTTAAGAAAATCATACATACACATTCTTTTCCAATACTCCTGCTCCTGAAAATTCATCTTGAAGACACACATAAAACAGACACCAGTATGGTGCCACTCATCACAATTTCGTTTGTAATAGCAAACTTGTGAGCAACACATATGTTCCTCAATTAGGATTATTTTGTAACCATAAACAATTGAAGATGATAAAACATTTGTCAAGATTTGATATCGATTAAAGATAAAAACTCTCAGAAAATTAGGAATAGAAGAGTACATCCTCAATCTGATGAAAGGTATTGTATTAGTCAGGGTTTCCCAAGAGAAACAGAACCAATGGGAGATTATACGTATTAGGAACTGGTTCACGCAGTTATGGAGGCTGAGAAGTCTGACAGCCTGCTGTCTGCAAGCTGGATAACCCAGAAAACAGGTGGCATAATCTAATCCAAGTCCAAAGACCTGGAAATTGGGAGGTCAATGGTGTAAGTCCTGGTCTGAAGGAGTGTCAATGTCTGGGAGCAGAAGATGGATGTCTCAGGTCAAGCAGGCAGGCCTGCCTTTTTGTTCTATTCAGACACTCAACAGGTTGGATGATGGCCGTCAGCCTTGGCAAGGGTGACCTTTACTCAGTCTACCCATTCAAATGCTAATCTCTCCTGAAACACTCTACAGAAATAGCCAGAGATAAAATTTTACCAGCCATATGTGCAGCCTTAAGACACTCAGGCTGACACATAAAATTAACTATCACAGGCATCTTCAGAACTTACAGCTAATATCATATTTAGTGGTGAAATATTGAATTATTTTCCCTTAAGATCAGGAGCAAAGCAAGGATGGTATTCTCATCATTCCTGTGCAACATTATACTGGAGGTCCCATTCAGTGCAAGAGACAAGAAAAAGAAAGAAATATCATTCAGATTGGAAAGAAAGAGGTGAAACTGTGTTTATTGGCAGTCCACACGATCATCTATGTCAATGCTCCAATGGAATCTACAAAATAAAATCTATGAAGTTTCCACATAATTTAATGGAGAGAGAATAGTCTTTTCAACAAATGGTACTAGAATTAGATATCCCTATGTAATAAAAACCAAATAACAAAAACAGTCAATGAGTGGATCAAAAAACTCTGGTACATTTACACAATGGAATTCTACGCAGCAGAGAGAAAGAAGGAGATCCTACCCTTTGCAACAGCATGGATGGAACTAGAGAGCATTATGCTAAGTGAAATAAGCCAGGTGGTGAGAGAGAAATACCACATGATCTCACCATTAACTGGAACATAAACAACAAAAGAAAACAGCAAAGAAAATACAACCAGAGAAATTGAAATTAAGAACAATCTAACAATGGCCAGAGGGGAAGGGGGAGGGAACAGTGGGGGGAAGGGTTTCCAGGAAACACTCTAAAGGAC
>VMDR010032171.1:0-11797 GCA_007922815.1 Macrotus californicus
AAAATGCAGACTGTAATTGAACAACAATAAAGTAATTTAAAAAAAAGAAACTATGGTACATTTACACAATGGAATTCTACGCAGCAGAAGAAAGGAGCAGCTCCTACCCTTCATGACAGTATGGATGGAACTAGAGAGCATTGTGCTAAGTGAAATAAACCAGGAGGTGAGGGACAAATACCACATGATCTCACCTTTAACTGGAACCTAATCAACAAAAGAAACAAGCAAGCAAAATATAACCAGAGACATTGAAATTAAGAACAATCTGACAGTAACCAGAGGGGAAGTGGGAGGGGATTATGGGGGGGAAGAGTTTTCAGGAACAACTACAAAGGACACATGGACAAAACCAAGGGATAGGGGTGGAAGCAAGGGAGGGAGTGGGTTTGGCTGGGGTGGGATGGGAGTTGTGGGGGTAAATGCAGACAACTGGACTTGAACAACACCACCTCCAAAATAAAAGATCTTTCTCCCACAAAAAAAAAAAATCAGGACTTCCTGCAATGTATGTCACATACAATTTTTCTCAAATCTTGTTTGCAAGCAACTAACCTTTCTGAGGTACTGAGGTGTCATTCTCTGCATTGAAGAAGGAACCTCAGAGATTTTTTTCCCTCCCTTGACAGCTAAAGAGACCAAGACTCAGAGAGGTAAAGTGGCATCTCAAAGGTACTGGGATCCAGATCTGGGTTTTATTTAAGTGCTCTTTCCACCAAGCAACTCTACCTCCCTAAATATCAATCCCACTGTTTTCAGCAGTCTGATAAAACTTTGTATTCCCTGGGTTTAATTGGAATGTCCAATTTTGCATACCGGCAGCTGTCTCCAGACACAAACTGTGAGTATCAAAAAAGCTATTCTCTGTCCACACAATTTTAATGATTTAGATTTCTTCAGCAAGACTCTAGCTTGGTTTTAAATGTCAGGACTTTTCTGTATTTCACTTTCATTTTTAAAGGTTATTCTAAGATAAACAGGGGACAGGGTAATGGGAGCAGAGCAAGCAATATGAGTCTGTCTCGCATTCATATTGTTTTGTTAATGCACTAACCCTTTCTTTAGGCCTCTTCTTTGGCCCTCAGCTATATATTTAATTTTAAATAAATAACATTTCTCTATTATATTTATGCCAACACATTTTGGAAAGAAAAGTGTGGGAAATATTTACTGCACCTAAGCCATTCTCCTGGCCCCACAGCCTAGTGTTCTGCTTTAAAGAGCAGTTCTCCATCAGTAGATACTTTGGCAGGTGGGATATTCTTTGTCTGGGCCAGAAAGAAGCAAAGCTTAATTAAAGGAGCTGCTGATCTTCTGCCACTGACTTGAGGAACAGACGAAAATTCGTGTTAGAACTTGCTCTCATCTTGAACCAGCTGCCATTCACCTCTTTCTTCATTTTTCTTCTTGACATTTTGAACCAAAGAATAAGGCTATCTTCCTAGCACATCTTTAACTCTTGTAGAGAGATTTGACTAATATTATTTTAGTCTTTTTCAAGGGGGGTCATTTTTATAAGGTAAAAATTATTAGACCCTTGAATGTCTTCCCTTTCATCTTTATTCTTAAAATAGTGTTTTTCCATCAAAGCATCAAGGAATTATAGTGGGAATAAAGGAAAATAAGTTGAAGCCTGTAGGTTCTCATTAGATGGTTATAATTGTGACCGGGTCACTGCCCTTTAGTAAGTGAGGATAACAGTCTCAGAAATTAATTAAAGTTTTTGAGGTTCTTCACACACTAGACCCTACTTGTCCTGGAATCCCTTAATTGAAATAAGGAGAAACACATGGAATTCTGATTAAATACTCAAAAATGTAATTTTTAAGAAAAATCACTGGACAGTAGACCCTGCTTAAAGCTTATCATCTAAAATAAGAAATTTACTTAAATAAATATCCAGTTCATTAAAGTAACATGATTTCATATGTAGACTAGGACTGTTTCCTTGGGCTTGGCTCATTATGCTAAGTGGCAGAGAAAAGCATGGAGAAGAAACTTAACTTCAGGGAGATACGGATTTAAGAGCCAGAGACGTGAAGGAAAGAATGTGGGTCTATTTTTTCCAGCCTTCGTTTTTTCTACCTCACCTAACCTAAATGCTTTTATACCTAATTAATTTCATACCTAATTAATCTAAATGCTTTTGTACCTAAATTTTAGACTCATCTCTTAACACCACCCTCAGTAAAACTATGAAGTAGAGAATATTTTATGATCTGTCTTCATATAACAAATAACTAGTATCTTTATATTCTTTGCACCCAATGACTAATTTTTCTAAGAAGTTGACAGGGGTGTGCTATGTGGGCCATCCTGCCCTCCTTATAGGTAAGGCAAAGCTATTCTTTAGAAAAGAAAGGTTCCATGAGACCTAGGGTCACCTTGAGAGGAGGTGGACATGGAGTGGGCATTGGGTATAGTACATGGAACAGACCTTAGAAGTCTAAGAGACAGCATCTAGGAAAAACTAACCTAGGTAAACTAGACAAAGCAGTCATGACCCCAAAGCGGGTAATGGGTGGAGGAAGATCCAGATAAGAGGAAATAGGCTAACTGGGGCCTGGGGATGCCAGATGAGAACCATAGAGTTCAAAGCATCAAGTGGGAGGTGGGGACTGAGGTAAAACATGGTTTGGATGATCATAATATGGGATCTATGGGTGGTGAGGTGCCCTTAAGGTGTCCTCTTGACTCACTCCACCTATCCTAACTGTGCTAGTAATAAACTATTCACAAACTCAACTTCAAACCCATCTTTTCATCTTCTGCCTGGTGAAACTGGACTGCAGTCCTACTGACCACATGACTCCTTTGCCAGCTTTTTTCCTGTTAGCTAGATTCAGCCCATAGCGGCTGGTAGAGGGGTTCTACCAGGCATTAATTTGGGGAAAATGAAATCACTTCTTTATGTCTCCGCCTCCAGACACAATGTAGGAATCACAGCAACATCACTGGGCTATTCGAATTAAGCAAGCCCACTCAGCAAGTTCCAGAGTATGTGTTCAGTACACAGAAGGGAAGTGGGCGGGGGGTTCCTCACTCTACATAGGGTTGACCCTGCTGTCACTCAGAGCCCAGTATTATTAGTCAGGTTCCAGTCTGGGAAACAAAAACCACACTAGTTATTTTAACAGGGAAAATTTGATATGAGGAATTCGTTTAAAAGACATCGGAGGACTGAAAAAGCCAAAAGAGGACACTGAAGTAACACAGAAATGGCTGGAAGCAGCTACCACCTTAGGCTGGAGAAACAAAAGGAAGAGTTTGTGGTTATTCGAACACAGAAGCTGGGAAAGGGGTGCTGGGACCCAGTTTTCTGTGGAAAGAACACTAGGTGTCTCAGAGGAATGTGGCAGGGGGGAGTGAAATCAACTGTCACTGCCAGAATGGGACTGTGGCTGGAGCAAGACTGTAATGGTGTTTTTTTCTTTTCACCTCTACTACTAGGAAGCTTAGAGTCCAATGAGTCGCCCACTTTTGGCAAATGAGTAGAACTTTGTGTCATTGTGGCTGCAGTGATTTTTATCATGTTACTTTATTTGTGATCATTTTAACATACTTTACATTATACTGTGTACTTCTTTGTGAATCTCCTCAAAGTCTTGTGGAAACCTTTGGAATATTTCTACTTTCATCTACACTGCCATCATCTATATCTGCATCTATACATTCATCTATAACTTTTTAACCTCCACTTACACTTCATTTTTACTGCCATGTATGCCTCATCTATACCTCTGTCTATAATTTTGTCCATCTGTAACTATGAGGGAGGCAGAGACAGTCCAACTCTGTCTTTATAGTTTCAACTGTGTGTTTTTGACCCAAATTTGAATATGAAAGCATAATTAGGAAGCTTTTTACATAAAGACAGCTCACATCTTCTCTTCAACCTCCACTGTGTGTCCACAAGAAAGCCTTGCATTGAAAGATACACCAATGGGCCTGTGATATAGAATGCCATACTTACAAAGTTCTAACCACCAAGAAATCCCATTCATCATTTCATTTTCTTAGAAAGGATATATAAGAAATGAAATGTCAGAGCTATAATGTCAGGACTGTTTAAAATGTCAAGTGCTTGTTGTTGCATAGCCTGGCTGTCTGCTGTTGTGATCAAACCTCCAACTGGCATAATAATTACAGATGATGCATTGCATTTTCATGCACAACTGGACTGAGAGTTATAACAAGCCAGATAGAAACATTCTCATCGCCCAGCCTGAAATTTTCTCCTTTTACTACATAGCTTAAGATTTTTGCCTTTGCAACAGAACGTTATTACTGATTCAAGATAGCATTCATGGTCAGGAGTGGGAAAGAAGAGCAGAAAGAAAGTTTCTCAATCGACCAGAATTCAGTCATTTATGATATATGGATGCAACAAAAGCCAAGAGGCAATAAACACATTTGCCGATTACATGTTTAGTGTAAGAAGTATACTAAACTGTGAAGACACTGCCCAGATCATCTAGTTCTATTTCAAGATGAGATTAATTTGGTTGTGCAAGGAAGCATACATGTGAGCTCTATTCCGAACTGATATATATGGAGACAATTCTTCAGTTTAATCATCATATTCTGATCAGTGCAGAGAATACTAATGCATAAACAGAAAAACAACAATGCTCTATCTAGGATTTTTATCAAAGGCTCAGTGGGACTTAAGATAAGTGATATGTTCATAAACTGACACCAATGATAATAAAAAACTGAAATCAATGACATGTACATGGGGGAAATTTCATTTCTTCTTAACTGAAATCTGGGAAAGCCATTCTCAAAGCCATTTCATTGTTGTTTTCTGTAGACCAGCCTTGTCAGATGGTTTGAAGGAAGTTTTCTCCTGTGTCTGCCTGCTTCCCATTACAGATAACTTTTAGGACATTGGAAAAGTCGAAGCTCTTGGAAACAATCTCCAGAAGATCCTGATCTTTTTCTGTGCCATTGATAAATTCTTCTAAAGTCAATTCTCCTAGAAAATAAACAAACAATTAACAAGAGGCTTTGTCCATACCGCTCACTGCCATGTACAATATATTCACTAGTATTATTATTGATACTCTTCTTTGAAATGTTTTTACCTCAACCAGACTCTAAATTCTTTGACTATCCTTATATAGAAAAGCATTCAATGGTAGGATCACTAGTGAAAATAAAGATAATGAATACAGTCTATTTTTATTTTTGAGTTAAGATGTGAGATAAAGCACCCATGAGCTCATATACACTCACATCTTTACAGTTTTGCTTACTTGACCTTTACTCTTGAAGATACACCAAGTCATAGCAGCATGAAGATTGATTTCTAAGATCAGAAGGAAATAATTGTTTGTAAGGCTGTTTTCATTATTCCTCTCTCTGAGAAAAAATTCCAGATGGTCCAAAACTAGGAGGCAGGTTAAACATTTATTCATTCCACATATTGGTTATTAGTTCTCCTCTTCTGTTCTGATTTTTTATTCCTAATTTTGTTACCTTGACTTAAGCCTTAGCCTGTGCTGGCCAGTCCAGTGCTATAAAACACCCCTTCATGTACTGGCTGCCATATTTTGCCACTACCCTCATCCCACAAGACAACTTTTCAACATTTTTGGTGGGGATGTGGTGGAGTTCTTTGTTGACTTAACTTATTTGTATTATAATTATGAGTGCCTTCAAGTAGAGGGGTACAGATGCAATTTCTGATTTCAAAGAGACTGTATCCAGTAGAGTTTGTGTCTGGGTGGAAGACCAGTCAAAGACAAGTCAAGGACATTCAGTAACTAGAGCATGTGCACTTGGCACAGAAAGTCAGAGGAGACTGAGATCAGGTGTTACACAGTGCCTGTACTTTTTAATGGACAAAGACAAATATCTAAGATACCACTATAGTGCTTCAAATATAAATAAGCATGAATCATCACGTTCTCATAACATACTTTCCTTTTGTTTTCAATAGCAAAACACTAACATTTTTTAGAGTGAAATCTAATCTTTGCTCCTTATGTTTTCCTTATGCCAGAGAAGTCTGTGCAAAACCCCAGATAATAATGGGTAGGAATAGAACTCTCTATGTCTCACAGGGAATGTACAATGTCCAAAATGAAGTACAGAAAATTTAAAATAAAAGGGAGTGGAAAGTGTGTGGGTGGGAGAGTCACATGGATGAAGAGATGGTGGGGCAGGGGCCATACATAACAGAAGAACAACTGTCCATTGCAAAGGAAAAGCACAGCTGCTCATTCCCAACCCAAGAGATTTTTCAAATCCTTAGGGACTCAGTGTGACCAAAAGAGCAACAGGAATGGAGAGAGGAGAGCTGAAGTAGATTTTGGCCACTCGGTGTCAACACTTCTCTATTATCACTGCTGCCATGAAAGAAGCTGTCTGCAGGCCTGGGGTATAGTTGCATGTTGACTGAAAAGCAATGCAGGTTGCAAATGTAAAATAAGAGTAAAAGGAATTCTTTTTTAAAAATGTTTTTATTATGATATATATTTTTCCTTTTTAAATTCTTTTCCAATGACAGTTTACATTCAATATTATTCTGTATTAATTTCAGGTGTACTGAAAATAATAGTGGTTAGACAACCATATGCTTCACCAAGTGTTCCCTGCTCCCCTCCCCCAATATTTCCAGTGCCCACCTGGTACCGTACATAATTGTTACAATATTATTGACTGTATTTCCTGTGCTGTACTTTATATCCCCAGGACTGTTTTGTAATGACCAATTTGTGCTTCTCAATTCCTACAGAGTTCATTACATTGCTGGTCAGTGTTACAAGTGCTCTTGCATCACTCAGTACCAGTTTCAGCATTTTCACTGGTGATAGGACAGCTACCCATGACTTTCTTTTTGGTCCTGTTTCTGCAGTCTGGTTATCTTCTTGATCCTCTTGGGTGATATATTTCATCCTATTAACACTTTAAATATTTTTATAACAAATCAAAAAATCACTGCCTGCCCTCAAAAAAAACCAAATTTTATTGTATATGACCACATTAGCATAATTGCTCTAAAGAAGTCAGCCTGATTTTAAAAGAAACCAATCTGTGTAAAACAGTTTTATTTTCAATTAGTACTAATTCTTATATATGAAAACTTCAAGGAAAAAATGGTGCTGGGTCTGGGAAATTGGCAAAGATGAGAATGAGGAGTCCCAGGAGAAAAGAATGACCAGATATTCAAAGAAGGGTGCTGAGGAAAATTTTCAACAAAATAAGTTTTGTATTCTTTAGCAAGGTAGCATAGAGGCATTTAGCAGTATTTTATAGCAGGGGTGTTTCATTTTGTTTTATTTTTAAATTATAGTTTACTTTCAATATAATTTTGCATTAGTGTCAGGTGTATGGCATAGTAGAAAGAAGGTGATTATTGAGCAGTCATTTAGGGTAAGAGAAAACAGGGACTGAGCATAAAGGAAGACATTCAGTGGCTGACCAAAAAGCCATGTTTTAGAATGTGGAACATTCTGGAAAGCCACAAAGTTCACAGTGAAGCAAACTGGAAACTGAGAGCTACCAAGAGATCATAAAATCATAGCAGAGTTTTAAGTACACTGGTTTCTTCTTTTATATGAGGAAATTCAATCCCCTCTGATCTGGTAGCTCCCAGTTTCCAAGTTTGCTTCATTGTGACCCTCGTGACTTTCCAGAATGTTCCAGTCTAAAACACATCTTTTGAACATCAGGGACTCTAACTGGCCAAGAAGCAGATGTAGGTAGATACACTTTGCCTCCTCACACTACCAAAAGAAGAACAACAACAAATTTAAAAACAAAAAAATAACCAGAACTACCAGAAAATTAAACTGTATGGAAGTTCAACAACCAAGGAATTGAAGAAGAAACATTCATCCAGACTGGTAGGAGGGGGCAGAGATGGGCAGCCGGGGTGAAGAAGACTCATGGCAAGGCGGCAGCTGGCAAACAAGGTGGTCCCACATTTGCATGCAGATAACCAGGAAGAACAACTAAGGGACAAGACAGACTGCACAATCCAGGGCTCCAGTGTGGGGAAGTAAAGCCTCAAAATCTCTGGCAGTAAAAACCTACAGGGGTTGCAGCAGCAGGGGAAACTTCCAGCCTCACAGGAGAGTTTGTTGGAGAGACTCACAGGGTTCTAGAAGATACACAAACCCACCCACCTTGGAATCAGAACCAGAAGGGCCCAATTTGCTTGTGGGTAGAGGGGGAAGTGACTGAAAGTTGGCTAAGAATGGATCAAGCAGCGTTGTTCCTTCTTGGACCCCTCCCCCACAAACAGTGCTGCATCACAGTGGTCTGGGTTATCCCGCCCTGGCTAATACCTAAGGCTCCATCCCTCACTACGGAAAGGCCTACCAAGACAAAAAAATTTGGTCCAAATAAGAGAACAGATCAAAGCTCCAAAAATAGAACTAAGCGATGAAGAGAGAGCCATCCTATCAGATGCAGAGTTCAAAACAGTGGTAAAGATGCTCAAAGAAATAGTTGAATATGGTCACAAAATGAAGGAAAAAGTAAAGGCTATGCAAAATGAAATGAAGAGAAAGAAACTAGGACTCAAATCAATGATTTGGATCAGAAGGAACAAGTAAACATCTAAATGGAACAGAACAAAGAAACAAAAATTCAAAAAAATGAGGAGAGGTTGAGGAACCTCTGGGACAACTTTAAAAGTTCCAATATCCAAAACACAGAGGTCCAAAAGGAAAAGAGGAAGAGCAAGAAATTGAAAACATATTTGAACAAATAATGAAGGAGAAGTTCCCTAATCTGGAAAAGGAAATAGACTTCCAGGAAGTCCAGGAAGCTCAGAGAGTCCCAAGGAAGTTGGACTCAAGGAGGAACACGTTGAGGCACATCATAATTACATTATCCAAGATTAAAGATAAGCAGAGAATCTTAAAAGCAGCAAGGGTAAAGGAAACTGTTACCTACAAAGGAGTTCCCATTAGACTGTCAGCTGATTTCTCTAAAGAATCCTTGCAGGCAAGAAGGAGCTGGAAAGAAGTATTTGAAGTCATGAAAGGCAAGGACCTACATCCAAGATTACTCTATCCAGCAAAGCTTTCATTTTGAATGGAAGGGCAGATAAAGTGCTACCCAGATAAGGTCAAGTTCAAGGAATTCATCATCACCAAGCCCTTATTATATGAAATGTTAAAGGGACTTATCTAAGAAAAAGAAGATCAAAAATATAAACAGTAAAATGACAATAAACTCACAACTATCAACAACTGAACATAAAAAAACAACTAAGAAAACAACTAGAACAAGAATCCCAGAATTAGAGATCACATGGAGGGTTATCAGTGGGGAGAGAGTGGGGAAAAAGTATAGGGAATAAGAAGCACAAACGGTAGGTACAAAATAGACAGGGGGAGGTTAAGAGTAGTATAGGAAATGGAGAAGCCACAGAACTTATATGTATGACCCATGAACATGAACTAAAGAGGGGGAATGAGGGTGGGAGGGGAGTGCAGGGTAGAGTGGAATAAAGGGGGGGAAATGAGACAATTGTAATATCATAGTTAATAAAATATATTTTAAAAATACATAAAACACATCTTTCTGGTCAGTCACTCAGTGTCTTCCTTCACGTTCTGTCCATTTTCTTTTGTCCTAAATGTCATCTCAATAATCACCCTCCTTTATTTCCCCTTTGGCTTCCTTCTGTCTCTTTATACTTTCATTGCTTATTTTATAAGCCACTTAAGTCTTTCTTGTCCTTGTGCTATTTGGCACTGCATTAAACTTTTGGCTCTTAATGTTGTGAACAGCATCTACAAATCTTCCTCAGTCAAGTCAGGAACGACTTCTAAGCAGCTCATGGTGGGATGCAGACTGCTCTTCTTCCAGGAGTAAAGGTTGTGGAATTCCACACTCAGTCATTTACCCCAACTTGTCTCCATGCCCTCTCTGTCCATTCTTCAATAATACTGAATATTGAACCTCAGTTTTCTGCCTCTGTGATTCTCATCAAGCTCTCCTTCCTGGTTGCCATTGTGCATAATATAAAAATAAAAATAACTTGAATTATAACAATAATACTTGTTCATGGTAAAAAAATTCAAACAGTGCTGGAAGGTGTAAAGAAAGAATCTCTCTTTAACCTCTCTCTGGCCCCCTCAATTCTACTTTCCATTGGTAATTAACTTCTGCTAATCAATTTGTGTTTATATTTTATGAAGCTTTGCAATGCATATATATATGTTAATTTCCAAAATAGTCTTCTACAGGTCTTTCTTTCTACAGATAGAAATATTATGCTTCTTTCTTTTTTATTTCTTCCTTTGCTTTCATATGACATCTTCTTATTAGACACTTGTTCATTTGGCAACTATTTGTAGAGTACCTATGTGCCAGCAAGTGTAAGAGCAAAGGAAATACCTATGTATATAAAATGGAAATAGAGACTTTCAGCCACCATGGAGGCATAGGTAGACACACTGTGCCTCCTGGCACAACCAAAACAAGGACAACAACAAATTTAAAATCAAAAAGCAACCAGAACTGACAGAAAATCGAACTGTATGGAAGTCCGACAACCAAGGAGTTAAAGAAAAAACATTCATCCAGATCTGTAGGAGGGGCGGAGACCAGCAGCTGGGCAGAGAGGACTCTCGGCAAGGCAGCGGCTGGCAGACTGGGCATCCCACACCCGTGTGTGGATAAACTGGGAGGAACTACTGGGGGGCGAGACAGACCACGCAACCCACAGTTCCAGTGCGAAAATAAAGCCTCAAAGCCTCTGATTGAAAACACCTGTGGGGGTTGAGGTGGAGGCAGCTGGAGAAACTCCTCGACTTACAGGAGAGCTCATTGGAGCGACCCACAGGGTCCTAGAGGGTACATAAGCCCACCTACCCGGGAATCAGCACCAGAAGGGCCCAATCTGACTGTGGGTAGCGGGGGAAGTGACTGAAAACCGGCAGAAATTGGAGCAAGCGGCATTGTTCCCTCTCCAACCCCTCCCCGACAAACAGCGTCACAATGCAGCCACGTGGTTGCCCCGCCCCAGTGAACACCTAAGGCTCCGCCCCTTACTACGTAACAGGTGCACCAAGACAAAAAAAAGACCCAAATGAAAGAACAGATCAAAGCTCCAGAAAAAATATAACTAAGCAACAAAGAGATAGCCAACCTATCAGATGCACAGTTCAAAACACTGGTAATCAGGATGCTCACAGAGTTGGCTGATTTGGTCACAAATTAGATGAACAAATGAAGTGGGACCTATGCTAAGTGAAATAAAGGAAAATGTACAGGGAACCAACAGTGATGGGAAGGAAACTGGGACTCAAGTCAATGGTGTGGACCAGAAAGAAGAAACATTCAACCAGAACACAATGAGGAAACAAGAATTCAAAATATGAGGAGAGGCTTAGGAACCTCCAGGACATTTTTAAATGTTCCAACATCCAAATCATAGGAGTGCCAGAAGGAGAAGAGGAAGAGAAAGAAATTGAAAACTTATTTGAACAAATAATGAAGGAGAACTTCCCCAATCTAGCAAAGGAAATAGACTTCCAGGGAGTCCGGGAAGCCCAGAGAGTCCCAAGGAAGTTCAACCCAAGGAAGAACACATTAAGGCACATCATAATTACGTTATCCCAGATTAAAGATAAAGAGAGAATCTTAAAAGCAACAAGAGAAAAGGAGACAGTAACCTACAAAGGAGTGTCCATCAGACTGTCAGCTGATTTCTCAAAAGAAACCTTACAGGCAAGAAGGGGCTAGAAAGAAGTATTCCAAGTCATGAAAGGCAAGGACCTACATCCAAGATTACTCTATCCAGCAAAGCTATCATTTAGAATGGAAGGGC
>VMDR010032172.1:0-11780 GCA_007922815.1 Macrotus californicus
TGAACAACAATAAAGTAATTTTAAAAAAAAAAAGAACAGAATGAAGAAACAAGAATTCAAAAATATGAGGAAAGGCTTAGGAACCTCCAGGAAACTTTAAACATTCCAACATCTGAATCATAGGGGTGTCAGAAAAAGAAGAAGAAAACCAAGAAATTGAAAACTTATTTGAATAAATAATGAAGGAGAACTTCCCCAATCAGGCACAGGGAATAGACTTCCAGGAAGTCCAGGAAGCTCAGAGAGTCCCAAAGAAGTTGGACCCATGGAGGAACAAACCAAAGCACATCATAATTACATTACCCAAGATTAAAGATAAGGAGAGAATCTTAAAAGCAGCAAGAGAAAAAGAGAGAGTTACCTACAAAGGAGTTCCCCTAAGACTATGAGCTGATTTCTCAAAAGGAACTTTATAGGCAAAAAGGGGCTGGAAAGAAGTATTTGAAGTCATGAAAGGCAAGGACCTATATCTAAGATGACTCTATCCAGGAAAGCTATCATTTAGAATGAAAGGGCAGATAAAGTGCTTCCCAGATAAGGTCAAGTTCAAGGAGTTCATTATCACCAAGCCATTATTATATGAAATGTCAAAGGGACTTACTTAAGAAAAAAAAAGATCAAAACTATGAACAGTAAAATGACAAGAAACTCATAATTATCAACAACTGAACCTAAAAAAAAAAACCTCAGCAAACAACTAGAACAAGAACAGAATCACTGAAATGGAGATCACATCGATGGTTATCAGTGGGGATGGGACAGGGGAAGAAGGATGGAAAAGGTACAAGGAATAAGAAGCAAAACTGGTAGGTACTAAATAGACAGGGGGAGGTTAAGAATAGTATAGAAAATGGAGATATCAAAGAACTTTTATGTAGGACCCATGGACATGAACTAAGGTGGGGGAATGCGGGTGGGAGGGGGTATGCAGGGTGGAGGGGAAAAAAGTGGAGAAAAAAATGGGACAGCTGTAATAGCATAATCAATAAAATATACTTTTAAAAAATGTAGGGAGCCAAGACTCATAGGAAGGGAATGTGAAGGAGTAAAAGACTTGAGCTTAAAGATAAAAGCTGTAGATAAAAAGGAAAAGCTATTTCTGGCAAGGAGGAGCATCTATAACAAGTGTAAGAAAGTGCTGCGTGGTCATAAATGGACAAAAGATGATCAGCTGTTTAGTTATTGTGATATGCTGAATAGCGCCCCCTCCTGAAGACATAGCCACATCCTAATCACTAGAAAGTATGAATGTTATCTTATATTCAAAAAACAGTCTTTGCCCATGAGTCCTTTTTCCTTTTGCTCAATCCCTCCAACAGTGTGGTGATTACTGCGGGGAGGGAGGTATGAGTGGACTAACTGGTAATGGGAAAAAAATATAATGAAGATTAAATTATCTTAATCTTTATTGAGACACAGAGAAAATTTACGCAGATAGATGAGAAGACACACAGAAGAAGTGGAGACCATGTGACCACAGAAACAGACTGTGGTGATGTGACCACATGTCAAGGGACGCCAGCAGCCATCAGACACTGGAAGAGCAAAGAATGGATTCTCCCCTAGGGCCTCTAGGGAGAGCATGGTCCAGACAACACCTGGCTTCCAGTACTATGAGAGGACAAATCTGCTGCTCTAAGCCATCCAGGTGTGGCAATTTATTACCTCGGCCCTAGGAAACTAATACAAGTACTAAAGGCCTCTCAAAACCTTAAACTTCCAAAAGTACCTTGAGAATCACCAAGAAGGGGATCTAGAAGCAGCATTTCCCAAATTATTTACTGGCAGAATCCTCACTCCTCTGAGGGGTAGGGCTGGTGGTGAAAGAGAACAGCTGTTAACATCTGGCAGACCCAGCATTCCTCTAAATCTGGAAAACCCTGACCTGAGACCCACTCTAGAAGGCATTTAACTCAGGCAATGAAGTATAAACCGTATTCAACCAACACAGAGCGACGGACGGTTTTTGAGAAATGTTGCAAGAAAGTCATTTGAGGTGAGGTGATCAAAGACACCATGAACCTGAATTCTGGGTGATTCAAAGTGGCAGAATACACTGCTTTGGAGAATACAACAAGTAACCAGTTCAGCTAACCATCCCAGTTAAAACAATACCGTACCCTCATGAAACCACTACCCCTAAAAAGTGGGGCTTTTTCAAGTTTTTTCAGGGACTTAGACAAGCTAAAGTGGCTTTGGAGGGTGATAATTGAGAAATGGCATAAAAAAATAAAATAAAATAAATGTTCCCAGAGAACAGTCAAAGGGGAAAGAAAATTGCATACCTTCAAGTAACTGAAGGGCTAAAATCAAACAGAAAAAATGAACTGCAGAGAATTCAATAAAAACAAAAATAAAACACTGAACGGGGGTGGGACTGGGTCAACACAAAGCCCTCCACGGTGTTCTGCAGTAAGGAGCTCCTAGTCGATCTGAATACTCTTGGGAAGACTGGACAACCAGTTGTTAAACTGTTGTGGGAAGAGTTGTCCCAGAAAACCAATAAATTTCCTCCAGCTCTAAGATTCTGTGCCCCAAATGGGCCACAGACCTATTTCTCAGGCCCAAATGCATTACTAGAATAATAACTGAATTTAAAAAATTATGTTAAACTAAGGGTGAAATTCAAAACATTTCATAACCTGTGTAACACAGCCACTAACTCACAAGAACGGCGACCGGCTTATGTGCCTACAGGAGGAAACCTACCAGATAAATTTTAGCCTTCATAAAACTAACAGTGACCTGTAGTTGAATATGGATTCTGAGTAGACAGGAATACAGGGGAAGGAGGAAAAATTAACAGCACTTAAAAAGTGTTTATATGAATTGACAATAGGTCCCCAGTCTTAGGAAACCCCAAGACGGAAAGGAAGATGACCAGGTAGCCTGGAAGCCACCTTCCACACACTGGACATCTGACAACAACCTACCAGCAGCTCCATTCATGGTCCAGCAGCCACACCCTGTGGCACCACAGTCTCCAAGTGCCTGTCTGGCACCTTCTGCAAATACTCATTCCGGGCCAGGAAGTCTGGGTTTACTTTCGGTTGCATTCTCTGCTCTGCCTCTGTGCCCTTCTCCTCTACCCTTCTCTCCCGCCGCCCTTCTACCCCAGCACAAATTTGGGTTCCACGGCTTTCAAGCTAGTAATATCCATTTGGCAGCAACTGTCTAATAGGTTAGTGGACAACAATAAGAACTTGTATTTTCTTATAAGGTGGAGGTAAATGATGGCACGTGAACAAAGACCTTATTATCTAAATTTTACTGTGTGTTTACTACAAGCCAGTTTCAATTTTATCTTTTCGTTTTTAGGCCTTAAGATCAAAAGGGGGAAAATTCATGTTCATATTTGAAGAGCTTTTTCTAAAACCATAATGACATGCTAAAAATAGGACCTGGTATATGGGTTGAATTGTGTCCCCTTGAAAATTCATGTATTCAAGTCCTAGCCCCCAGTACCTCAAAATGTGACCTTATTTGGAAATAAGATAATTATAGATAAAATCAGTTAAGATCAGGTCACACGAGACTAGGGTAGACCCTAAATCCGACATGACTTACAGAAATAAGAAATTTGGATACAGGCACACACACACACACACACACACACAGAACATCATGTGAACGTGAAGGCAGACACTGAGGTTATGCTTATCCAAGCCAAAGATCGCCAGATATTGCCGATAAACTACCAAAAGAGGGAGAGGCCTGGAGCAGATTCTCCCTCATGGCTCTCAGAAGGAACCAACCCTGTTGACATCTCGATCTCAGATTTCTGGCTTCCAGAACTGTGAGAAAATAAATTTCTGTTGCTTAATCCATCCAGTCCGTGGTGCTCTGTAAAGGCAGCCCTAGCAAATGAATACAAGACCCAAAGAAAGAGGAGCAGCACATGAAAGGTCAGACGAGGCTGGGGTGGGAAAGTTCAGAGAGCAGAGTTTCTGCTCTTGCACTCATCGTGGGCTGTCACGAACTACCAGGTTCAAGATCAACCCAGTCCTTCCTCCCGGAGCTCTCTGCCCACAGGTCACACTGACCTCTTTTGGACTCCATAATCCCCCCTTCCTGAGCTTCACAGGCTGCTCCCTCTTCCTCAACTCTCCTGACCATCCTGGTCCCTCACACATTCACTTACTGTAACTCCCATAATTCTAGATGTCAGTTGAACAATCATTTCTTCAGAAAATCTTTCCTGATTTGCTCCATCTTATGAGTCCGATCCCCTCCCTGCCAGAAATACTCAAAGCAAAGGGAAAGCAAAGGCTAGAGCCTTTATTGAGATTTCTGCAAAAAAGGCAAGGCAGGTAAGCAGGTTAGGTTTGACTAGTTTGAATAATTTCAGCAGGTTCTAAATTTCAGAAGCAGACACCAGAGGCCTGATATCAGGCTCTGTGATGGTCAAGGCAAAGCAATGTTGTCTCCTGGGTATACAGGGCCAGACACAAGAGGTTTGGCTCTAGATTAGTTTGATATCAAAGGCAAGCTCCCAGTTGGACCACTTGCTATGTCTACAAATTGGCTAGCATCAGGAAGGGGCAGTCTCTCCCTAGCCAGAAAGATTTTTGAGATGTTCAGGAAAAAAATGATGTTGAAATATAATATACAAAAAATTAAAAATATAAACAATGCATTAAACTATGTGACTCAAACTTCTAACCCCTGTGCCAGCTGTGTCCCCGGTGCAGTGATGGTGCAGCACCTGGACCAGGGACAAAGCACGGCCCTAGTGGGGGGCACAACTGCATACTGGAATGTTAAAAAAAGCTCCACAGAAAAAGGCAGTAACTTGAAGTGGGTAACAATGGAGAAGGAGAAACTTGCAAGAGAATAAGAATGGAAGATGAGCTTTGCAGTAAAAGGGACTGGCTCATAAAAAGGTAAGGTGGTCAATTCAGTCAGCTACAAATGCCTGGATGTTGCCAGCCCTTCGTCCCTGGGAAAGCACAGCGGGGTAAGAGTGGAGACGAGGCCATAGGCAGAGTCTGAAAGGCCACTAAGACCAGGCAAGACTCCTAAATTTTCAGTTAGGAGTATAATGATGAGAAATATGAATAGATATGCATTTAGATACACAGTTTCTCAAGAGTTGAGAAGTATTTATATAACAGAAAAGTTGAGTACCCAGAATATACCCAGAAATCCCAAATATCAATTTAGAAAAGACAACCCCATAGAAATACTGGCAGATGCATGGACAGTATACTATAGAAGATGAAACACAAATTTCCAGTAAGTATAGAAAAGATGCTCCCTTAGTCTTTGTCAGTAATCAGGAATACGCAAATTAAAAACCACAGTGAGATAACATTTTACACCCACAAGATTATCCAAAGTTTAAAAATCTACCAGAATCATTATTAGCAAAGATGTCATCACAAGACATATTTGTGTACACTGCTGGTGGAATTATAAACTAGTAAAGCCGTTTTGTAAGGCAGGTCAATTATATTCCAATGTTGAAGTTGCTACAGCCTAAGATATAGGATATACCCGAGAGAGACTCTTGTTCGTGGCACATTATTTGTAAAAGCAAAAAGTGGAAAAAAATCCAAATGTCCAGTAACAGGAAAACTGATAAAAAAAAATTGCCATGTATTCAGAAAAGTGACTATTATACACTAGTGGAAATAAAGCAAGTACACTCACCTCAAAATTGACAAATCTCATAAACAACGTTGAGTGAAAAAAAATACAATATAAAGCATGATATAATTTTAAAAAACTGAAAAAACACACAAAACTAAACAATATAGTATTTAGTAACGATTCTTTTATGACAAAACTGTGAAGAGAAGCAAGAGGACGGGCAAACACAGCGTCACGTTCGCACCTGAGGTGTGGCGGGAAGGAACACACGGGGGCGGCGGGGCTTCCCCCAGGGGTCTGTTTTGTCTTTGTTTTTAAGTTGGGTGATGATTGACCTGACTCTCCATTTTATCATTCCACTTCATAAGTTACATAGATAGCACATATATTTTTCATTTCTCACATATTTCCTAATTAAAACAAATAAAAATAAAGCACGTGAGATAAAATGCGCCCTTAATAAAAGGTAAAGATTCCTCGTTAAAATGAAAGAGACTAAAATGTGTCAACAGGCTGGGGAAGGGCGCCCGTGGGGAGAGATGGATAAACAGACAGGAAGAGTAAACGGCACAACAGGCTCAAGGGCAAAGGGAGAAGGCCTCGTCTAAAGACAAAGGGAAGGGCTTCCTACAGCTGGGGAAAGGATGGGCACGGATGGAGATAATTCAGCAGTGGAAAAGGGGAAGGAAGGTTGTCTCAAGAACTAAAAAGCAAGGACCAAGAGCTCAAGTTTGGATAGGCTATTTGAGGAAAAAGGCAAACGTAAGAATACTTACTGTTAGGAAAGTGTAAAAAAAATGATCAGCATAAGATGGCCACTGAGAGCGCAACAGAGATCGGAAACTATGAATAAACGGTGATATGTACAAACTTCGTTGTTTTCCCCTCAAGAACACTCAGTCGCTTAAGCGTTAAGCACAGGAGAAAACGGAATAGTGAGCCATTTGGGGCTGGAAGTTTGCAGAGATAAAAAAGAAAGACAATGATGAAGGTTGAGAGTACTGTTCCAAGAATCAATCAAGTAGCCGGTCATCGAATTTATACCTGAAAAGGGCAGAATTAAAGCCTAGGTAGAATGATAACCTACGAGAAAATGGAGTACCTAAAGGTGCAGAAACTTGCATTAGACTCAGGAATAATCACAATTGGTAACAGTGTAGATGACACCTTCCACAGACAAGAAGGGCACGTAATTATTATATCATAGGTGCAAGTATTTGCATGCACGACCTCATGCCACCTTCCAGCACCCAAAGCTCATAGAGCACCAGTGCCCTCTGGGCACCAAACCTCACTCCAGAGTTCCAGGTGGTCACTACCAATCTGCAGGCACTACACTTGGCCCGAAACCTGCCTTTTTAGTTCTTGCCAGAATATTCACCCAACTTTTAACCCTGAAATTTTTCAGGTCTACATAAAAGTTGATGAAATAGTAGAGTGAACAAACATTATTATTTTGCCTTGACTCGTCAGTTAATAGTTTTCCACACTTGTTTTATCTCCCTCCGTATTTTACATATACACTTCTTGTTTTTGGGTGGAGAGCAGTTTGCAAGCAAGTTGAAAACATAAAGATACTTGACCCTTCATGCTACTTCTTTTGCATCATGTGACCCCAGAACCATTAGTATGGTCAATGTTCAAGTTTCCCAGTTGCCTCAAACTGTTTTTATAATTTTTTCCTTTTCAATCCAAGATCCAGTCAAGGTCTGTGTGTGCACTGCATAGTAGTTAAAATCAGTAAATTTTACACCTGTTTTAGCTCCCTCCATATTTTGCATATACACTTCTTGTTTTGGGGTGGGGAACAGTTTGTGTGCATTGCATAGCATTAAAATCAGTCAATTTTACTCCTGTAAAAAAGCAGAAATTTGGGAACTGGAAGTACTGACCAGGACCAACTGAAAGCCAGAACAGCAAAGGAGAGAGAAAAAAAAATTTTTAATTACCTCAAAGTAATTAAGTTTCTAAACAAGAATGATGATAATAAACATGTGAAAGATGGGCAAAGCCAACAGTTACAGGGCAGAAGAAAGGAAAGAGTCAACTTAACCAGAGAATGGTACATATAGGGCAGACTAGTTTGGTGGGAAAAGATAGGGACATGCCCAGCAGATAATACCATATTTTGCCATATATAATGCACACTTAGGTTTTTGGCCCAAACTTTCAGGAAAAATATCTTTCATCTTAATTTTTTAATTCAATTTTCTATTTATATATAAAACTGATTATCATATTCCAGGGCATTATTTTGCATACGGATGTCATTACTGCTTTCTAGAGTTACACTTTTAAAACATAAGCATAAATGAAAGAATCAAAAACATTCATATAGATACTGAATTAGCACTACCCATGTATAATGTGCATCCTATTTTTTCCCTCAAAAGTTTGGGCAAAAAGTGCGCATTATACACAGCAAAATATGGTATGTGGTTATCTAAGACTGGAATTTAATTACATTATGTAATTTCCAATAGCCCTTGTAGCTCTAAAGAGTTGAGTCTGGGATAATATTGAAATGAAATGAAATTTTAAAAGGTCAGGCTCCATAGCTCCTTTAGGTATTCTACTGTAATTAACTTCTTCCCTTGCTTTTACATTCTTGCACACTCAGTGATACTTTTTAACCATGCCACCCAAGGGGGAAAACTATCTTTACAATATGAATGTTTAATTTTTTTCTCTCGCAGCTTTAACTGGTCATTGGGCCCTTACAAGGGTATGAAAAAGTGTTCGCCTTATTTCCTCAGAGTGCATTCTACTACAGTGCTATTCATACAATAAGTGATTTTTTCCTAAATCAGGAAGAGAGTTAAATGTCATGTATAATCTGCCAAGAAAGCCTTCCTAAAGGTGAATTTTAAGACCAGCCTTTTGAAGATGTAAAGGAACTTAATTATCGGAGAAGAGGAAAGAGGTATTCTTGGTTGGGCGTAAAAAGGCACGGAAGAGAAAGTCACAATAGATCTGGTATATCATTAACTGAAACTCATGGATGAAAAGGCAAAAGAAAGTAGAGTTCCATTTTGCCTTATGCCTACCGAGCTAAGTCTTAAATTCAGAATGTCTACATTCATTTGACATTTAAAATCAAAGACAGCATTTTGGAATGAAGAGAAAAGCCATTCAGCAAACTCTTCGGTTTTGATAAAATCTGAAAGAAAGTTGCCAGTTGGCCAAACTGCAAAAGCGATGCTCTCAAATCACTCATGAAGACAATCAAAACGATAATCCCTAAAGCTCTGATACAGCAACTCTGCCAAGGTTACAAAACCAATCTCACACACACACACACACACGTTGAGATTCCCTGATTTCAGTGGTACATACCATTGGTTGCTAGCCCAGAAAAGATGCATGAGATTCTGAACCTCAACTTTCCAATCCAAAAGTTATCAAGTTATTTTTTAAATGTTCCAAAGCAGGAGTAAAGACCTAGACATAGGATTTCTATAACTTCGAAACCCTACAGTTAATTTTCTCCAGTCTGGCATTAAGACATCAGAAACCTCTGCCTCATTCCCAGGTCATCACCCTGGCGTCCCCTACATTTAAGGGTTTACCCCTCCCCCTTCCCATATGTATGCATGCCATCACCATCTATCAAATGAGAATAGCAACAATCCCGTATTTTCACAGAGATCCAACTCTTAATGAGATGCTTACAAAGCAGATCCTGCTACAAAACACAAAACTTTTCTCTAAGGGCCTGAGAAACATATAAAGACTGCCCAAGTCTGGGTCATAAACGCTTTAGGGAAATTCCCCCGAGCATACTAGATAATTCAGCAACTCAGAAACTAAAAGTGCTTACCTTTTATGCATAATGAAATAGATGTGCTGCTAACAAGATGTCTTAATAAAAATTTTATATATTGACTAACATTTGAAATATGTTAGTAGTATTCCCTTTTTAAAAGAATCCTGTGTGAAAGCCTCTTTAAAGGCTGTTGCACATTAGACATTCTCAAGGTGGGGCACCCCTCCCGCAGAACTAACCTTGCTGTTTCAGTCCAGTGTTTTGAAACACATTTTTACTATTCCTGGAAGCACTTTCACATTTTTGTCAGATGTTGGGTGAGCAACAGCGTAAATAATGTTTCAAAAGCATTTAGAGCAGTAAAATCTTAAGTTCCTTGCTAAAGGGGTGATCCAAAATAAATTAAATCCTGTGTGACTGCGCCGAGTGTGGTAAATTCTGATTTGTAGTATGAAAACCTCCAGTTAATACATCTATTCAGTGACTCAACATGCACTTTGAAGTCGTAAGTAGGGCAGCAGAGTATAAATACAAGACTTAAAAGTATCCTCTGGCCTCTGGGTTTGTGTTCACATCTGAGAAGTGGGTAGTTGAGAGCAAAGTTTCTCAAAGACCCGCTGACACACTCTGGTGGGCTGCACTAGTTTTGTCAAAGAGGTAGAGTTTAGGGAGCCATGCATCAAGAACACCTCAAAGCAGACATGTCCACGAGAGCAACATCCACGGATGTGTAGAAACACAACAGAAAATAAGAAACTGCTCACGCGGATTATACTGAAACCCCTCAGATGCAACACCTAAGGTACTTACTATTGGTGCACTGGGCTTCCAAATCACCAAGGCAACAGTTATGAATCACAAAATTAGACAAGGAGAGGGCCTTAGGGATCAATTAAATCTAATTACTTCACCATTGAGCAAACCAAAACCTTGACAATATGAAGATTAAAAAAAAAAAAACTATTCTTTTGCTTGTCTCAGACAGTTTGAGGTTATGGGCTTTATATTACAGTAATTAAGGAACACAAAAAAAGTAAATATTAACTATCTAATTTATTGGGAAAAATCATTGAAGAACCAGAAGTTTGGTTTGAAGAGATAAACAATTTAATTAACTTCATTAAAATGGATATAAGGAGAAGATTTATTAGCCAAACTGCTACCGAATATCAGGTCACTTAAGTGATTCCTTCTGTTTGGAAACCTATATAGGTGGACAGGATAACAACCCCAAAACTTGAGTGAAGAGGCACACAAAATGATGGTGCACTAAAGGATTATGTCAGGCACCTGAATTTAGATCCATTAAACACACAAACAAAAAAACAAAACAAAAAAACAAAAAACAAAAACAGCGCATGGAGAATGGAGCAGTTGTCTCAACACCAGCAGTAACAAAGCTGAGAATATTCCCACGCCAGCTCTCCTGGATCCAGTCTATTTTATGTTCTTGCATGGATTCAAGGAAACAGAATTACTATTTAAAAGTGCATTTACAAAGAAGCCTTTAAAAAGTGTCAAAATAAATTACTTTAAAGTGTTTTTCACCAACACGCCCCCAGCTTTCCCTTCTTTTCCTATTTGCTGTTCCACAGAACCCAACTGCGACTATATTTAACTGACTTTACAAGCTGTGGGGAGATTGAGTGCACAAGGCAGATCCCAACCAGAGCTGTGTAAAGTGACTAAGTCCCAAGGTTTTGGGGTTTGGGAGTTTTCTTTTCTTTCTTTCTTTTTTTTTAAGTGTCTTAAAATGAGCTTATATCCTGGGAACAAGAAGAAATACTTAGAAGATCCTCTATCTCAGTTTGCTAGGTACACTGAGCCCTGAAACTTATTTTATTAATGAACAACAGGTGCTCAAGGCAAACACTGGTGTGGCACAGTGTTCTCAAAGTTTGTATTTTGTTATTTCTGCCGGAAAAGGCTGTTTCCAACTAGTATATATTACCAATGATTTTATTTTAGAAACAGGTGTAAAAGGACTAACTACTAGGTAGAAACTGACTACGATGACTATGAAATCACAACTTCCTGCAGAGGTGAAATAAATTAATAATTTTACTGAGTGGGACCCCTCTCTCTGAAGGCTAGTTCCCCTACCAATATAAAACTATCTCCATGGAATTCAACATCAATTTGATATAGATTCCAGCATCCAACGGACATTACCTATTATTAATTACACTATCCTGTGTGAAAACCACTTAATGCTTTTGGCTTTAGGTTTCCCATCTATAACATTAGAACTTTGAAATAAATTCTGAAATCATTTATACCTCTAAGCAGCAATTATTTCAGATTAATAATTCACAGTTGAAACTAACTAATATTGAATAGATTGAATCTTTCTGCAAACTTTCTAAGATATTGGCCACATATATTGAATCTAATCACTCAGTAAATTTAAAAGCTATGATTA
>VMDR010032173.1:0-11798 GCA_007922815.1 Macrotus californicus
CAATAAACCATGCAGATCTCTGGTCTGATGCTTTCTAGTCCATTTACTTTTATTACTAGGTTGTAAAATACATATTGGAAAAACTGAAGTGAGAGATCATCATTAATAGTTTTCTAGGCTGCAAGACAAACACCCAAATCTAAAGGTTGTTTTGTATTTGGAAAGTAAAATCACAAAAATTCTTTACTGGGAAAGCATCACTTTTGCAGAAATAGTTCACATTATCTCTGGTCTCTTTGTAATTTTTATGATACTGACAAAAATTTCAGAGCCATGCCCCTTGCATAGCTAAGCAGTAATGACAGTCTTAAATTGAGCCTTCTTTTTGTGGTAACATTTCACGTTCTCAGTGACATCCGGATCTATAGGTTAAATCAGTGAAGCTATATTAATAGGCAGGAGGATGGCATTCAGCTATTCATTTTATTGTTCGTTCGCTTGTCAGGTATCCTGTTCCATAACCTGGAGATATTGTGGTGAATTAGACAAAAGACGATTCTGCTCTCTAGTACCTTTTCCGTTCCAGTGGGACACACAGGTCAACATCACAGGGTTACAAATGCTGTGCCGGGAATTAAAATGGGGTGAGATGTTGTCTGGGTGGTTACTTTAGTGTGGGTGGTCAGGGACGCATTTAAGCTACACATCTAAACTGTGAGAAGCAGGCATCCAGGCACAGATCAGGGAGAAGAAGGTCACGGCTGAGGAAAGAGCCTGTGCAGAGTCTGTAGAGCAGGAGAGTCCGGTGGGTTTTGGGAAAGGAGGTCAGTATAGGTTGGGCACAGGCACAATGGATGCTGGGATTAAATGACCCTGGGGAACATTCTAGACAGAAGTCTTTCTTCAAAGTTAGTGTTAACTGTGTTCTAATATTTGAGTAATGTCAATAATTTCAAATAAGCCTCGGGTTCTAAAATTATATATATTTTTTTAACATAGCAAACTCAGAAAGGGGTAGTCAAGAAAACAATATTATTATTCTAACCATGCTGTGGTCTGTAAACAATAGATTATACGGAGTAGATTTGAAAGCCCCAAAATGGTGTTTTTCCTTCCTTAGCAATTAATTAATTAATTAATTAATTAATTATATCCTCACCTGAGGACATGATTATGGATTCTAGAGAGAGGGGAGCAGAGGAAGAGAGAGAGGGACAGAAACATCGATGCGAGAGAAACATCAATCAGTTGCCACTTGTACGTGTCCTGACCAGGACTGAACCCGCAACCCAGGCATGTGCCCTGACAAGGAGTTGAACCCACAACCTTTCGGTTTACAAGATGACACTCCATCCAACTGAACCACACTGGCCAGGGCAATTTAGTTTTATTTTTTAATTGAATTTATTGGGGTGACATTGGTTGAAACAGTTATATAGTCTTCAGGTGTACAATTCTATAATTCATCATCTGTATATTGCATTGTGTGTTCACCACCCCAAGTCATCTCCTTCCATCACCATTTATTCCTCCTTTACCGTTTACTGCCTCTCCCCACCCCTTTTCTCTCTGGTAGTCACCATACTGTTGTCTGTGTCTGTAAGTTATTGATTTATTTTTTGCTTGACCCCTTCATCTTTTTCAGCCAGCCTCTCAACCCTCGCCTCCTGACAGCTGTCAGTCTGTTCCATGTATCCATGCCTCTGTTTTTTATTTTGTGTGTTAGCTTATTTTGTTCATTAGATTCCACTTGTAAGTGCAATCACATGATATTTATCTTTCTCTGACTGGCTTACCTCACTTAGCGAAATGCTCTCCAGGTCCATCCCTGCTGTTGCTAAGGGTCAGATTTCTTTCTTTTAGCAAACCTCACCGTATCAACTTAGTGTTAGTGCTTCAGTTCCTGGCACCTTGCAGGATAGGGGCTGACAACAGCAATAAAATAATCCATTATTGTAGCAATAAACTGCTGAACTCAGAATTCCTTACCTAAAACACTCAGTTCCTTTGCGCAGTTCTCTCTGCCTTTTATTATTGCACAGGCTTAGGAAGCAAATCATCTGGGTTCAGGTCTTGGCTTTTCCATTTCTGACTGCGGTTTTGGTCAGGTCCTTACCTCTAGTGTCCTCACGACTTCATCTGTGATTCTGAGGTTGGAAGTACTCATCTCATGGCATTTAGGAGAATATTTTGCATACAGTAAGCACTCAACAGTGTTTGTTGCTTTTGTTGCTTCTATTCTTATTTTGATGCCCTCTTCCTCCAACGATCTTCTGAGAAATGTATCAGCCTCGTAAAGTTAGTTGCAAGATGGCTGCTGATAAAAAATCTTCTGCCCTTCATACCTGGGTTGTGGGTTCCATCCTTGGTTGGGGCAATTATGGGAGAAATCGATGTTTCTCCCTCATTTCCTCTCTCACTGAAATCAATACACATATTTAAAAAAATTCTTCTGCCCCTTAGTAGATACTGGGATGGAGGTTGATGCACTCTGAGGTCTGTTGACTAGAACATCATTTTGGCATTCCATTTCTCCATTCAGTTCAGCAAAACAAGTCCTGCTCCTCATTATTTATTAAAAAAAATATATTGAACACCTACTAATGTTGAGCTCCGGACTGAAATGAAGAAAGAAAGTCCTTGTGCTCCTGGAGCTTTTGATTTGGCCCTACAACTTTTAATCACAAAAGAATGGTCAAGAAAGCAAACAAAGAACAACAAAAACACACTTTTGAGGTGTTTTTAATATAGAACAACCAATTTGGAATTAATGAACCATTTTTCTATGCACACCCTTCCCACCTTGTATGTAAATATCCATATGTTTGCTCTTTGAAAAGATGAGAATAGATGTTTTCATGTGACAATAATTTGTGAGCCTGTCATGAGAGAAAAATGTACTTTTACTTTTACTATACCTTCATTTATTCAGACAAATATTCAGAGTCCCCGCAGTGCCAGATACCGGGTGAAGAGGAGTGAAGGAGGAAGATTAAATCCCACAACCTCTAAGGGTCCCAGGTGTAGTTTGTTTGGCATAGAGGTTCCACCTGTTTCTGCTCCTTTCTAGAGGTTGCACAAGTTACTGAAACCTCTTTTTCTACCCCAGTTCTCTCACCTGTAAAATGAGGACAATAACCACATAGGGTTGTTGTGAAGATTAAGTGACTTGTACAGCTAATGAGTTATACTCCTGATATTATCATTATTTCTGTTCTGTGGTCGACAAGTGCACCCTGTATCTCTGATACTCAATTCCCCACTCTAGAACTTCTTTTCTTAAACTGGTCATCACATCACCAGAGTGTCGCAGTGACGTCTTCAAGAGGCAGTGAGGTTCTGGTGCCCTTATCCCCTGTAGTTCCCACTGCTTACTCTTCACATACAGAGCGGGGATGCCCTCTCTTTTTCTGAATTATCGAAATATAGACCAGGGTTCTGGTTGCCCTCTCACAGAGAAGGTTGTTTTTATTCCTAACTCTGTTGCTCATTTTCTTCTCTACTGGCAGATTGCCTATTTCTTAACACTGCACCATGGTCCTAACTGCCTGTTCTGTCGCTGTGGCTGCAGTTAGCACTTTCTCTCATCCCCCTTGTCATCTCTCTGTCATTCCTGCCTTTGACCACTTTTCCCAAGCTTCTCGCCCTAGGAGGCTTGCATTTGTAGATCTTCTCTGCCAATCAGAGAGCACTCTCTCATCTCTTGCAGGACTAGTTATCCCATCATCTGTAGTACCTTGGGTGGAATCTTCTATATTGCAGTTCTTTTGACATAATTCATGTCAAATGGTAAGTACACAATAGGCAGGTGTTGGCATGGGATCTGGTCCTCTGCCACACTTCACCCTACCCCCGCTTCCTCACTGGAATCATTCTGGGAGCCCGCATGCTAAGCAATGTAGGTATTCCGGTGTTTCTGGAACACTACTTTCTAGGAGCCCAGGAAAAAATGTCTATAATTAACCTTAAAAATTAACTAACTTTCTGGTGTCTCTTGACTCCCTTTAAGACTTCTCTATAACAATGAGAGTTGTGTGGGCTGGGGAGTACGTTATAAAGGCTTTTCATAAGAAATGACACCTCGCTTCTCAAATGTATAAGAACATTAACGCTGTCCTCGTCTGGAGTAAGAGTAGGCAAGCTTTTCGAGCGATGTAAATAGTCCACTGAAATAACTGTAAATACTAATTAGTATATGCTTAAAATTCCATTGACAAAATCATAGCATACTTCTGAAAACCCCCAGATTTCTCCTAAGTTATTTTTTCAAGACAGTAAAATGATATACTCCCAAACCGGAAATGAAAGGCAGTCATTTCGGTTCCATGGATCTGTCCACGAAGCCTTGCTGTTTTGTGGGAAAGGAGATAAAGCATCAGGTTTAGATACCACGAGAGCTTGAAACAGCTGCTGTTGCTGTTTGTGTCTTCAGGACTGGTGGGGGCCGGATCTTGAGCCTACAGTTTAATCATGGAATGCTGACGTGAATAATCGATTTATGGCTTGCTGGATCAGATGACATCCAGTTCATGTTGAGCAAGATCTCACAACCACTTACTGCCATGTGGACACAAGACAAGTCTGTACAAGGTCCCAGAAACAAGTGATGAACTGCTTTGGAGAAAAATAATAGTTAATGGCAATTGAGAACTTAGTTTTACCTGACAGCTTGGGGATCTGCACTGTGGTTCTCTGGGGGGGCTTGCCACAAGGCTCCTTTCAGCATCTCTGTCTGCCATAGATGCTTCCAGTCCCCATGGGTCTGCTGGGTCATAAGGACCAAGATGCAGGAAAGCTTGCAATGTAGCCTAGACCTTGCACAGCCCTTTTATATTCAGGGTTTCACTAAAAAATGCAGCCCACCTATGAGTAATCAATTTCCCATTTCCCTATACTTCAAATATATGAAAAGCCCAATTAAATATTATTTTTTGGGAATCTGTTTCTTATAGCTATTTCCAGCACCAATGATTATAACTGTTAGCATCTTAATAGGAAACAGATGGGACACTCGAATTAGAATAATTTCAGGAAGGTTTATTTATAGGTGTGAGTGGGGTGTGAGAGAACCGCAGGGTTAGTGCATAAACCAGGGACCAGTAACGGAAGTGATGACCACCCCTGGATCCAAAGGCTGGAGGGGAGGGAACGTGGGAAGAAAATTGTCTTGAGAACAGCCATGGCCTGCAATTGAGTGTCATGGACAGCCTGAGGTGACCCCTCAAAGGATTTCAGAGAAATTCATACGGTGCTTTCTCCCTCCTCTGTAACTCTGAACTTCCTATAGGGCTCCCCAGTGGTCAATTTCAAATGGAAACCAAGGAGCCTGTAGCAGTGGCCCATTCAGGACAGACTCAGGACAGAAGACAGGGCGAGAGTGAGGCGAGGCATGCTGGGAAGGCAGGTGAAAGCTATTTCTCATAAGCCTGAGGATTGAATTCTGGATGTTCCTTTCTGGACTGTGAATTCCAACAAGATAGAGATTCTTTTATTTATATTTCTGTCATCAGTTCTTTGCACAGTTCCTGCCTGTTATAAAATAGGTGCTCAGTAAATAATTGAGTAGCCTAATCCCAACACCTTCTTTGTGACTTTGAGCAAGTCATTTATATGCTTGGATTGTTATCTTCCTCATCTCTAAAATTAGAATATCAGTACATGTTCTGTTTTACTCATGAGGATGTTGTAAAGGTCAAAGAAAATGAAGACACTAACATTTCAAAGTGCTTTGTAAATTCTGAAGTACTGAGGATATTACTTTACATCTTCAAGTTTCTTTCCTCCTATACCCAGTCAACTATCTGATTCATATCAACTTATTAACTCAGATTTCTTACTTTTACTGTCCGGCTAATTAATCTCTTGACTCTTTCACATACCTTGAACTTCAAGAGTTGAAAGTCAATAGCTTTCTTTAAGATTATATTTATGCCCAACCTCAAGAATCCTTGTTAAAAATTTTCCTCTTTTTCTTTGTAATAACTGTCTGTACCCTATTACTTTCCTAAAGTTCTTTTTCTGCTGTAGATTTAATTTTCTCCTTTTCCCCCCTTCTATAGACTTGATCAGTAAGCTCCTGAATATATTCAAGGATCATACACGAAAAATTTTTTGTTTTGCACACTTTTCTCACAGGCAGTTTTGTTTTTCTTACTTACAATAATGCTGTGTTCATTCGTACTTTATTAGGTAAAATGATCTGTACGATACAGTAATTATCCTTCATGAAGCACTCGGTGGTTTATAAACATTGCATTTAATCATCACAACAATTCTATGAAGTTGGTAGTGTTATTTTCACCATTCTACACACAAGGAATCTGAAATCAGATTCCATGTAACTCTTTTTTAAAAGAGCTTTATTGTTTAAAGAGCAGTTTTAGGCTTACAGCATAATTGAGCAGAAAGATTCCCCATGTAACTCCTGCCCTCACACATGTATAGCCTCCCCCATCATCAACATCTTCCACCAGATCAGTGAATCTGATACAATTGATAAACCTGCAGTGCCACATCACGATCAACCCAAGTCCATAGTGTAGAGTTTGCGCTCAGTGTCGTAAATTCTGTGGGTTTGGACAAATTTGTAATGACATGTGTAAGTCATTGTTGTGTCATATAGAGCAGCAATTTTCATCTGGTGCGCCGCAATAGACTGATGTGCCATGGGAATTTTTAAAACATGCTATGCCTGATACTCAGTCAAGGACACTGACCTCTTTTTCCCTTAGATAGATTGCCAAATTAAATCATGACAACAGTAAACATAACAGTAGTCGTTTGGTGTAAATGAATCAAAATTATACCTATTTTTTTTGTCAGCTCAGCGAAAAATATATTTTTGGGGAGCCTCAGAATTTTAGTAATTAGTTTACGTGTGCCATGAGATGAAAAAGGCTGAAAAATCACTGATAGAGAGTATAGTCACTACCCTAACAGTTCTCTTGTGCCACCTGTTTATCCCTCTCTTCCCAACCCCTGGCAACCACTGATCTTTTTACTGCCTCCACAGTTTTGCCTTTTTCAGAATGTCCTGTAGTTGGAGTCACACAGTATGTAGCCTTTCAGATTGGCTTTTTCACTTAGTAATATGCATTTAAAGTTCCTCCATGTCTTCTCATGGCTTGATAGCTGTTTTTTTCAAGGGGGGTGAGTTAATAACATCCCATTTTGTGGATACACCATCATTTATTTAGCCATTCATCTGCTGAAGGACAGCTTGGTTGCTTCTAAGTTTTGGAAATTAGGAATAAAGCTGCTGTAAACATGTTTGCATAAAAGTTTTCAACTTCTTTGGCTAAGTACCAAAGAGAGCAATTACTAAATCATATGGTAAGAATACATTTAGCTTTGTAAGAAACTGCCAAACTGTCTTCCAAAGTGGTTGTATCATTTTGCATCCCCACCGGCAATGAATGAGCGTTCCTGTTGCTCCACATCCTCACCAGCACTTGATGATGTCATTGTTCCCAATTTTGGCCATCCTAATAGGTACATAGTGTTATCACATTGTTGTTTTAATTTGAATTTTCCTATTTTCCTGATGACATATAATGTGGAGCTTATTTTCATATGCTTATTTGCCATCTGTATATCTTCTTTGGTGGGATGTCTGTTAATGTCTTTGACTCCATTTTTTAATCGGGTTGTTTGTTTTCTTATTGTTTAGCTTATGAGTTCTTAATATATTTTGTTTAACAGTCCTTCATAATATATGCCTTTCACAAATATATATTCCTAGTCTGTGGCTTGTCTTCTCATTCTATTGCCATTGTATCTTAGAAAGCAGAAGTTTTTAATTTTAATTAAGTCCAGATTGTCAAGTATTTCTTTCATGGATTGTGCCTTTGGTGTTGTATCTAAAAAGTTATCGCCATGCCCAAGGTCATCTAGGATTTCACCTGTGCTGTCTTCTAGGAGGTTTATAGTTTTGCATTTCATTCAGGTTATGATCCATTCTGCGTTAATTTTTGTGAAGAGTGTGAGGTCCGTGTCTACCTTGTGCATGCGTATGTGCATGTGAATTGATGTCCACTTATTCCTGCACCAGTTGTTGAAAAGACTATCTTTCCCCCAGGGTATTGCCTTTGTTACTTTATCAAAGATCAGTTAACCATATTTATATGAGTCTTTTTCTGGGCTCTCTATTGTTCTGTTGATCTATTGTCTGTTTTTTCACCAGTACCACATTGTCTTGATTACTGTAGCTGGATAGTAGGTTGACACCAGGTAGGGTTAGTTCTCCAACTTTGTTCCTTTCTCTTAATGTTGCATTGGTTATTCTAGATTTTTTTTTTTGCCTTTCTGTATACACTTCAGAATCACAAAATATCCATAAAGTAACTTGATGGGATTTTGATTGGGATTGCATTGAATTATAGATCAAATTGGGCAGACCAGGCATGTTGATGATATTGAGTCTCCAATCCTTGAGTATAGAATCTCTCTCCATTACATAGTTTTTCTTTAATTTCTTTCTTCATAGTTTTGTGTTTTGCCACATATAGATCTTTACATATTTTGTTAAATTTATACCTAAGTATTTTTTCTTTGGGGGAACTAATATAAATGATATTTTCAAATCCACTTGTTACTTGCTGGTATATAAGAAAGCAATGGACTTTTGTATATTTTGTATGCTACTACCTTGCTGTAATTGCTTATTTGTTCCAGGATGTTTTTTTGGGTCAATTCTTTTGGATTTTCTGTACAGACACTCATCTGCCAACAAGGGCAGTTATATTTCCTCCTTCCCAATATGTATACACCTTTTGTTTCCTTTTCTTGTCTAAGTGCATTAGCCAGGACCCAAGTAACTTTCTGAAAAACACAGAGACTTAAGCAGCAGAGCCGGTACTCAGACTTACACCCATTTGATACCAAAGCACGTACACACCCTGTAAACATTAATTTATCTTGCATTCAGTGCTCCTTTCCTTAAAACCCACCCATCTTTATTTGCAGCCTCTTTATTTGTAAAATTCTTTCAGCATGGAATATGGAATTTAATAATTACCTGCAATGGTTACTTGATTTCACCTTCTTACTGATAAAACATATAAACAATAGACAAACCATAAAAACATTTTTATTAATCATGGTTCATCTTGCCTCCAGTGCAGAGTGAAGTCTGGCTGTGCTTGTGCTTATCTTTGCAGCCATTAACCCTACAAAGTTTCGTTTTAGTGGGACAATACACCCTCCTTTCAGTCCAGATCAAACCTACAGGCAGTCTGCTTCTCTAGCTTTACCTTGTTTGTTGATGATAAGAACTCTTGAGTTGTCACAAATTCATTTTTTCTCTCTTGCTGATTCTCATCCTATGGCTTAATGTTTTGTTTTCTGAGTATTAAAATAATATATACATGCAAAAAAATTCGGAAAACCCATTACAGATATAAAACACACAAAAAAGGATTAATCCAGTTCTATCTCCCAGGGATAACTGTGCTTAGCATTTTTGTTTATATTATCCTAAATATATTTTCACTTACACCATTGTGGAGTTATAATAGTAATAATTTTTACAAAAAGTGCCCAATAGAATGCTGTTTTATAGTTTTGTTTTGTTTTGTTTTTTACCGCATCACTATGTTTGGGACACCTTTACATGTGGAAATATATAGATATTCATCATCTCTACTACTCTGCATACTATTTTAGTGCAGGTGTAAGCCATATTTATATGGCCTCTATTCTACTGAAGAATAGCTACATCCTCTGTTTTTCTTCCCTCATCTCCCTACTCTCCTTTGCCTCCTACTCATTCTTCTACGTTCTCCTTATTCTCCTTTTCTTCATCTTTTTAATCTTTCTCTTCCTTCCATTTCTCCTCTTCCCACCTTATGCCACTCCTCTTTCTCCTTGTCCTCCCCTTCTCCTCTTCCCCTCATGCCCTCTCCTTCTTTTTGATCTTCCCCTTGCTTGCTTACATGGAAACTGTTCTGCAGTAAGCCCACTTGCTTTCTTCATTTTGATTTCTTAGTACATTTTCTTTCTTTTACTTTTTGCTTCTTTCATTCTTATGTTAGGAGTCTACTTAGTCTCTCCTCTACTCTCATAACTGTGGTCCATGATATTCTTTCTCTCCCCATGCTGATTATTCTGTAGTTTTCTTGGATTTTCATTAATAACTAAGGTGAGAGATGTTCACAGCTTTGCTGATGATCACATAGTAATCCTTGTCAGAACCAAGCTAGAATTGAGCTCTGGGTTTCGGACCTTTGGGCTTTTTACTAGATTGAGTTGCCTTATCGTGGCTGAGGCTAAATGTAGGCTCACATTTAATGTACATGTTAAACAAAGAAACAAGCAAGCAGAAGTAGGGTAGAACTTCCGGCCAAGATGGAGGCATGGGTAGACACACTGTGCCTCCTCGCACAACCAAAAGAAGGACAACAACAAATTTTAAAACAAAAAACAACCAGCACTGATGGAAAACCAAACTGTATGGAAGTCCAACAACCAAGGAGTTAAAGAAGAAACACTCACCCAGACCGGTAGGGGCATCGACAGGCAGCAAGGTGAAGAGGACTCGCAGTGAGGTGGTGGCTGGCAGACCAGGGCGGGCAAGGCATGGCTGGTGGACCAGGCAAGGTGGCTTCTGGTGGACTGGGCAGTCTTACACCCACATGCAGATAAACTGGAAGGAACAACTGGGGAGCACGATAGACCACGCAACCCGGAGTTCCAGCACAGGGAAATAAAGTCTCAGGGCCTCTGATTGAAAACTCCTGTTGGGGTTGAGGCAGCTGCAGCAGGAGAAACTCCCGGCCTCACAGGAGAGCTCGTTGGAGAGACCCACAGGGTCCTAGAGCATACAGAAGCCCACCTATCCGAGAATCAGCACCAGAAGGGCCCAATTTGACTGTGGGTAGCGGGGGAAGTGACTGAAAATCGACAGAGAGTGGAGCAATCGGCATTGTTCCCTCTCAGACCCCTCCCCCACAAACAGCGTCACAACGCAGCAACATGAGTTGCCCCACCCTGGTGAACACCTAAGGCTCCGCCCCTTACTACGTAACAGGCGCACCGAGACAAAAAAAAAAAAAATAGCCCAAATGAAAGAACAGATCAAAGCTCCAGAAAAAATACAACTAAGTGACAAAGAGATAGCTAACCTATCAGATGCACAGTTCAAAACACTGGTAATCAGGATGCTCACAGAATTGGTTGAATTTGGTCGCAAATTAGATGAACAATGAAGGCTATGCTAAGTGAAATAAAGGAAAATGCACAGGGAACCAACAGTGATGGGAAGAAAACTGGGACTCAAATCAATGGTGTGGACCAGAATAAAGAAAGAAACATTCAACCAGAACACAATGAAGAAACAAGAATTAAAAAAAATGAGCAGAGTCTTAGGAACCTCCAGGATGTCTTTAAATGTTCCAACATCCGAATCATAGGGGTGCCAGAAGGAGAAGAGGAACAGAAAGAAATTGAAAACTTATTTGAACAAATAATAAAGGAGAACTTCCCCAATCTGGCAAAGGAGATAGACTTCCAGAAAGTCTATGAAGCTCAGAAAGTCCCAAAGAAGTTGGACCCAAGGAGGAACACACCAAGGCACATCATAATTACATTACCCAAGATGAAAGATAAAGAGAGAATCTTAAAAGCAGCAAGAGGAAAGGAAAGAGTTACCTACAAAGGAGTTCCCATAAGACTGTCAGCTGATTTCTCAAAAGAAACCTTGTAGGTAAGAAGGGGCTGGAAAGAAGTATTCCAAATCATGAAAGGCAAGGACCTACATCCAAGAATACTCTGTCCAGCCAAGCTATCATTTAGAATGGAAGGGCAGATAAAGTGCTTCCCAGATAAGGTCAAGTTCAAGGAGTTCATCATCACCAAGCCCT
>VMDR010032174.1:0-11802 GCA_007922815.1 Macrotus californicus
TATGCCATGCATTTTTTATCACCAAGTTTTTTTTTCCCCATTAATGTTTGCTGGAGCTTGGGAGAGAGGTGTAGACACAAGAATAGTTGGATCATAGGTGATATTCAGGGCAATGAAACTCTTCTGTGTGATAACAATGGTGGGCACATGACATCACAAATTTGTCAAAGCCATAGAATACATAATTTAGAGAATGATTCCTTATGTACACTAGGGACTTTAGTTAATGTAATGCATTGGTATTTGTTTATTAATTATATCAAATATACCACACTATTGTGAGATGCTAATAAGGGACATTATGAGGAACAGAGAAGGGAATATAGTATATGGGAACACTCTGCACTTTCTGACCAATTTTTCTATAAATCTAAAACTATTTTTACAAATAAAGTGTATTAATTTAAACCAATTGCTTATGTTCTAAAAAGCAAAGATAAGAGCAAACCTCTCTTCAGAGTCACTGTTCTTCATGCTGCCTTAGTGTTGTCCATCCATGATACAGATCTCTAGTTTTAAAAGTTCTTCTTGGCATTTATACCTTCTTCCACATGTGTGTATATATTATATATATCCATAACTCAATTTCAGCATTGCAACATTTAAAAAATTGGTTTATTTTAAAAACTGCTAGACTGTCTACAAATTATGCATTTGTCTCTGCTCATGTGTCCTTTTACACTCTCACTGCTAGCTCTGTATCCAAGGCATAAATGAGCACCAGAATCTTCCTCCGATAGCAGAACAAGAGGTACTTGTTCTACATGTACCCAAAACGATGGAAGTTTAAAGTGAGTAAAGTTAGAGTTGGACTTTTTAAAAGCATCTCTGTGTCTTCCCCAACAGAGCCTTGAACTCTTTAGGTCCTGGACATTGGTGTTGGATTTTTTGCATGACTCCTATGCACGTGCAAACCATCTGATGACTCTGAACATTTATTTTCAGCTGTTGCCTTCCTCTGCTCCCTGTCTTCTTATATCTCAGAAGTCAGAGACCCATGGCTTAGTTATTAGCAACACTGAATAAATTGAAAAGAAGAGAAAAAATGAAGGAAAGAATAATTCTGGTACTTTATTTATTATAATCTTTGCAACTCATACATCTTTAAATGTTAGCATGTTCTACTCAATATTTACTATTTATGTGTTTTACTCTCAACTACATTAACACAAGTCCCCTCATGCTAAAGATGAGCTCTTCTGGCTTGACCTTTCAGAAAAAAACATAATACTTCATTATAATGTCTTAATTATCCATCTTTTCAGGTTTACACAAACTGCAAGTGTCTTTCAAATGTTTATACCATCCTCAGATTTTCATAACTTCTGTATATTTTGAGAACAGGGGTTTATCTGCCTGGACGAGATGACTATTTCAACTCACTATCACCAATTAGACAATGAAAACAATGCAAGTGAAGAACTTTGATTAGAATTACCAAAGCTTAAGACTATCACCTGACCACCCATTTGTAAACAAAGTAGGAGCATGACAGGGGGACGGCACCCCGAATCATCCATCAATTAGAGAAAGAGTTGCAAGCAAAATTGAAGCCAGCAAGTACCCTGACACCTCATAGCTCTGAACCTGCTAGTGTATGATTATAATGATTTTCTAACTTAAATGTTAAGACCAAAGCAATGCAGCATTTTAAATGTTTTGAATCAGAATGTTTTATTTTTTAATATATTTTATTGATTATGCCATTACAGTTGTCCCATTTTCTCCCCTTTAGTTCATATCCATGTGTCATATAGATAAGTTCTTCGGCTTCTACATTTCCTATTCTTAATCTCCCCCTGTCTATCTTCTACCTACCATTTATGCTTCTTATTCCCTGGACCTTTTACCTCTCTCTCCCCACTTACTCCCCTAATGATAACCCTCCATGTGATCTCCATTTCTGTGATTCTGTTCCTGTTCTAGTTGTTTGCTTTGTTTGTTTTTGTTTTTGTTTTAGGTTCAGTTGTTCATAACTGTGAGTTTGTTGTCATTTTACTGTTCATATTTTTTATCTTCTTTTTCTTAGATAAGTCCCTTTAACATTTCACATAATAGGGGCTTGGTGAGGATGAACTCCTTGAACTTGACCTTATCTGGGAAGAACTTTATCTGCCCTTCCATTCTAAATGATAGCTTTGCTGAATAGAGTGATCTTGGATGTAGGTCCTTGCCTTTCATGACTTGGAATACTTCTTACCAGCCCCTTCTTACCTGCAAGGTTTCTTGTAGGTTACTGTCTCCTTTTCTCTCGCTGCTTTTAAGATTCTCTCTTTATCTTTCATCTTGAGTAATGTAATTATGATGTGCCTTGGTGTGTTCCTCCTTGGGTCCAACTTCTTTGGGACTCTCTGAGCTTCCTGGACTCCCTGGAAGTCTATTTTCTTTGCTAGATTGGGGAAGTTCTCCTTCATTATTTGTTCAAAGAAGTTTTCAATTTCTTTCTCTTCCTCTTCTCCTGGCACCCCTATGATTCAGATGTTGAAACGTTCTAAGACGTCCTGGAGGTTCCTAAGCCTCTCCTCATTTTTTTGAATTCTTGTTTCTTCATTGTGTTCTGGTTGAATGTTTCTTTCCTTCTTCTGGTCCACACCATTGATTTGAGTCCCGGTTTCCTTCCCATCACTGCTAGTTCCCTGTACATTTTCCTTTATCTCACTTAGTGTAGCCTTCATTTGTTCATCTAATTTGTGACCAAATTCAACCAGTTCTGTGAGCATCCTGATTACCAGTGTTTTGAACTGTGCATCTGATAGGTTGGCTATCTCTTCATTGCTTAGTTGTATTTTTTCTGGAGCTTTGATCTATTCTTTCATTTCAGCCATTTTTGTTGTATTGGTGTACCAGTTACATAGTAAGGGGTGGAGCAGTAGGTATTTACCAGGGCAGGGCAACTCATGTCTGCATTGTGATGCTGTATGTTGGGGAAGGGTCCAAGAAGGAACAGTGCCACTTACTCAGCTCTCTGCCGGTTTTCAGTCACTTCCCCCGCTACCCACAATCAAATTGTGCCCTTCTGGTGCTGATTCCCAGGTGGGTGGGCTTGTATATGCTCTGGGACCCTGTGGGTCTCTCCAATGAACTCTCCTGTGAGGCTGGGAGTTTCTCCCGCTGGGGCCACCACAACACCCACAGGTGTTTTCAATTGGAGGCTTTGAGGCTTTATTTCCCTGAGCTGGGACCCTGGGTTGTGTGGTCTGTCTCACTCCCCAGTTGTTCCTCCCAGTTTATCTGCACGTGGGTGTGAGACCACCCAGTTCGCCAGCTGCTGCCTTGCTGCGAGTCCTCTCCACCTGGCTGCCTGTCTCTGCCCCTCCTACTGGTCTGGATGAATGTTTCTTCTTTAACTCCTTGGTCATCGGACTTCCATACAGTTTGATTTTCTGTCAGTTCTGGTTGTTTTTGTTTTTAAATTTGTTGTCCTTCTCTTGATTGTGCAAGGAGGGACAGTGTGTCTACCTACAACTCCATCTTGGCCAGAAGCTCAAATCAGAATGTTTTAAATTGCTCATCTTAAACAATAAATTGAATTTATTATATCACAAAATGTGAAAATCAAGCACCACGTGGTTTTTGACAATTGGAAAACTGAGAGTTACAATTCCCTGAAGATCTATGCTCTCTCCACCTTTGTTTTACCATTTTTTTGGCTCTTTTCCTCATGCTTGATACCTCATATCTACAAGAAGGCTGAAGCAGGCCTGAGTATCCCATCTTCACATAGCAATCAGCTAAGACTTGGGGAGAGAAGGGTCCTTGTTTACATCACTTTTTAATAGGAAAGAAACCCTTTTTAAAGATTGCCCACCAACAATGGCATCAGTAATAAATTATTTTCAAATCTTTGGCCCATTTTTAAATTGAATTCTTTAGTGTCTTATTGTTGAATTTGAAAAGTTCCCTGACTAGTTTGGATGCCAGTTCTTTATCAGGTATATGTTTTGCAGAGATTTTCTCCCAGGCAGTGATTGCCATTAATTCTCTTTAGTGTGTCTTTCACAATGCCAGACTTTTTCATTTTAATCAGGTCCAACTTATTGTTTTTTCTTTCATGGGTCATGCTTTTAGTGCTGTATCTAAAAATTCATCACCAAACCCACAGCCATCTAGAATTTCTCCAGTCTTATCTTTTAGATGTTTTGCATTTTAAAACTATGGTTATTTCATTTCTCTTACCACTAATAATTGCTATAGAAATGGACAGAAGTGCATTTGCATTGTTATATTGATCTCTGGTAAAAGGAATGAAATAATTATAACTGGTTCTGACTATTGATTTTCAATCTTCTTCCAACACTGGAATCATCTGGCATATTATTCAGGTCAGGGTTCTCTCTCCAGATAAACCAAACCAATAAGTGATGTGTGTGTAATGTATGTATGTGTGTATGTGTTTACATATATAATAAAAATATGGTCACATGTTTATGGAGGGAAGTAAGTCCAAAATCTGTAATGTGGGTCAGTAGGCTGGAGACCTATCGTAGTGCAGTTCTAGTCCAAAGGCAACCTGGTGGAGGATTTTCTCTTGCTAGGAGAGACAGTTCTTTTTGTTCTATTCAGGACTTCAACTGATTGGAAGAGATTCCTTCACATTGTGGATAGGAATACACTTATTCAAAATTCACCAATTTAAATGTTAATCTAATCCAAAAACACCTTCCAAGTTGACATATAAAATTAACCATCACAAGTTAACTCCTTATCAATTTGGCACCCATACACACCTCCTCAAATTATCTTTAATCTCCAAATAAAGACAATAACAAGGTTATAATCCCAACTAACATGCCTGTAACATTCAAAAACTCACTTTTGCCAGAAAGGTTTGCAAAGGCTTTAGATGTTATATTCTCTGTTTCTTACATCTCACAACTTAAATTCTATGATATAAAACTAAAAATACTTAAATAATGTGACATAACATTAATATAATTTATATTATATCACAAGGAAATAAAAGAGGGAAGAAATCAAAGATATTTGCTTAATATACACACACAAACACACATTCATAACAAAATAAGGAGGGAATGACCATTACAGTCCTCATTTCTATAATTGGTCATGTGGTCCTAGCTGGTATTCATAATTACCTTCTTTCACTACTCACTCTATATTCTCTGTCTTCATCAACTATTTCAGCCAGTTGTGGCCTTTTACCTGGTGGGGTTACCCAAAACTTTATTTCTGGAAATCCTGGGCCAGTGCTAGTCCTGGCTGAGAGGGATGTAGTTTCCCACTGACTTTAATACTAAGTCATACTAAGTCAATATACCAAATCGTACATAGTCATACTAAGAGATGGCCTAGAGAATCCTAGACATAAGCTCCTATGCCTCCATTGTTGAGTCACAGTCCAATTTCCCAATCAAGATCAATCGCCCCAGTCAGCACTTATAAATTCCTTCTTTGCCTGTTGATTCAACATCATCACAAGTATAAAGTGGCTGGGTGGCAGTGTTAACTTTCAGCTCAATAGAATTATTGTTGTGTTTCCTGGAGGAAACAGTCCTGCCTTCAGAAATAAGTCCTCTAGGCCAACAGAACATAAGGATATGGGGACAGAAAGCAAAATTGTTGCTCATGGGTCACTAGGAGTAACAGTAAGTGATGCTGTTTCCATTTTCATCCCTTGATTCCTGGGCCTGTGAGTTCTGGCTATGGAAGAAACACCATATACTGGATGCTAACTTAGCATATACAGCCTCCTGGATAATCTCCTGGATCTACAAGGTATTTCCACCTAGCTGGCACTGTAACTAAATCTTCAAAAGGCCATTCCACCATTCTATCAAGCCAGCTGCTTTGGGATGTGGGAAACATGGAAATACCAGTGAATTCCATGGTCATAGGCTCATTGCCACACTTTATTTGCTATAAAATGAGTTCCTTGATCTGAAGCAATGCTGTGTGGAATACCATGATGGTTTATAAGGCATTTTGTAAATTCACAGATGATAGCTTTGGCAGGTATTGCATGTAGGGAAGGCAAATCTGTATCCAGAGTAAATTCCTCTTCTAGTGACAACAAATGCTATCTCTTTCATGATGAAAGGGATCCAATGCAATCAACCTGCCACCAGGTACTTATTGATTACCCTGGGCAATGATGCCATATCTGAAACTCAGAATTGAGCTCTACTGCTGGCATATTGGCTACTCAGCAGGGACCATAGCCAGGTGATACTTTGTGAATAGAAGTCCATGTTGCTGAGCCCATGTATAACCTCCACCCTGCCACCATGGCCACTCTGTTGGTGAGCCCATTGAACAACAACAGGGGCACCTTAGGAAAGAGGCTTGCAATTATCTACAGAATGGATCATTCTATCCATGTGATTACTAAAATTCTCCTCTGCTGTGGCTTACCCTTTAGTGAGCATTCTCATAGAACACAAATATCTTCACGCTCCCTTCCCAATTCTGAGAAGCCTATCCACATATATCTTTATCAAATTTCTTTATCTATTTTCCAGTCATGTTCTTTCCAAATCCTGACCATCCAGTCAAACCATAAGCCATAGCCAATGAATTGGTTTATAATTACACATCTGGCCATTTCTCCTTCCAAGCAAAGTGAACAACCAGGTGCATTGCTCAAAGTTCTGCCCATTGGGATGATTTCTCTTTACCATTGATGGTGCCGGAATGCCATGCGGAGCCATCGATAAACCAGGTCCAAGTCTTATTTCCTCTTGTAATTGAACCTAGAAGATTCCCCATGAGGTTAAATGTGCAGGCTGGAGAAGAGGAAGCAGTGCGTGAGAGAAGGCAGGAGTGAGGACCATGCGCATGTGGGCCATTTTTTCACTTAACTTACTTGTGCCTTAGGGCCTACTTGGCCCAGTCATATAGATACCACTTCCATTTGATGATGGAGTTCTGTCCTGCCCACTCAGCTTTATAGTTTGGTGGGCCAAGTAACACCCATTTCATGATAGGCAGCTCAGGCACATGGTAATTTGGTGACCAATGGTTAAATGTCCAGGCTCTACCAAAGCCCGGTAGCAGGCTCAGAGCTGTATCTCTAAGCAAGGAAGTCCAACTTTTTGGTGTCTCTGGGCCACACTGGAAGTAAAAGAGTTATCTTGGGTTACATATTAAATATATTGTGACACATAATCACAAAAAAAAAAATCTTATAACGTTTGAAGTAAACTTACAGTTTTGTTTTGGACCACATTCATAGCCATTCTGAGCCACAAGAAGCCCACAGGCCACAGGTTCGACACCTACAAAGAACAGTATTTATCTGCAGGAAATGACAAACTCTGTCCACAAATCCTAAAGACCTACCCTGAAGTTTACCTATAAGACCTGCCAAAGTGTCCAAATGTATCCTTAGCTGCCACTGACACTTCAAACAACATTGCATCCGCTGAATACTATGGCCCAAGTGGTAGAGCAGTTTGTAAGCTAGCCTGGATCTGTTGCAGAGTCTTCTCCTGTTCTGGATCCCAGTTGAAAGGAAACTGCATCTGGTGGGTCTAAATAATAAGGATGAAGAAAATGGCATTTGCCAGATCAGTGGCTGCATATCAAGTACCAATAAATGTGTTAATTTGCTCAAACAATAAAAACACATCTGGTATAGCAGCTGCAAGTGAAGTCGATACCTACTTAAACTTACAGTAATCCACTGCCATTCTCCAAGATTCATTTGTCTTCTGCACAGGACAAATAGCTGATCTGAATGCAGATGTGGTGGGAATTCCACACCTACATCTTTCAGGTCCTTGATGGTGGAAAGAATCTCTGCAAGCTCTCTGGAAATGTGGTATTGCTTTTGAATTAATATTTTCCTAGGCAGAGGCAATTCTAGGGGCTTCAGCTTGGCCTTTCTCCCACCATAACAGGCCTGACTCTGTGGGTCAGGAAACCAATGTGGGGATTCTGCCAGCTACTGAGTGTGTCTATTCCAATTATTCCTCTTAGAACTGGGAAAATAATCACAGGATGTGTTCAGAAATACACTGTACGTACTTCGAGATGGATCTAAGCTATAACTTCATTGATCACCTGACCTCCATAAGCCCTACTCTGCTGGTGAACCTCAATGACATGGTGGGTCTTCTGGAACTAGGGTGAGCTCAGAAACAGGGCCCAGTTGTCCCCAGAGGTTTGGATTATTTTCTTATGCCTACTGCACATTTATCCTGATAAAAAGCTGTTGGTCCTCGTAAGGAAGGGTGTGAAAAAGACTTACAGTCTACATTTTTAGTAGTGTATCAGAGTCTTCCTTCAAGGTGATGGGCTCCTCTTCATTCAAGGGGTTCTAGATCTGAGAGTCATCTAAATCTGGGGATTCACTGAGGGGCTGTGGCTCTCAGTTTCTGTGATTCAGATTAGACTTTTTTCACTTGACCTAGAACTTTTCTGCTTATACAGCTCAAGTAATAACTTAGTAGGCTTCCTATTTGTTTCACATCTAGAAACACCATCATCAACTAGCCAATGGCATAGGTCCGTGTGAGTCAGACTATTCTGATCACTAAATTGATTCTGCTCTCCTTCACCGTAATTGTGCCCACCTTGCCTTTTGTGGTTGGGTACCGACTTAGGTGTCCCAATTCAGTGACCACAGTTTCCACTGTAAGGCCTGACCTACAGAGAATCATTGCAGGGCTCTTCAAGGATGATGTGCCTTCCCTCACACTTTATTTCTTACAGTTGTGGTGAAACGTATGTTCTATGGAGACACCCAATGTAAGTGAATACATCCTAAATGACAACTTACTCTAAATTACAAGCCCCTTAAACTTTCAAGTACCATCCTCTACAGTACGCCAAAAAACGGGTCCAGCATTTCCAGTTTGCTCACTGTAAACCACTTTTGGTTCATATTTCAGTCAACCATCAAACTCTTAGAGCCTTTTCTCTAACCCATCAAGGTACATATTGAAACAAACATCTCTGTTTAGTGGGCCCATATCTATAATTCACTCCAATGTAAATTTATGTTTCTTCCTCTGTTATCCCACACCTTTACCCATTTCCACACTTCATGTCTGTATAAATTATAATACTCAATTTTTGGAATATAACACACCTTCTCATGAGACACACTTTGTACCTCAACTTTAGGGGCCTGCTGGGACTTAAGTTTAGTTACAGGTCTAGAAGCAAAAGGGGAGTGGAGAGGATGAGCTCTGAGGAGAATCACCAGCGTGATTCTGTGATTCATGGCAACTGCCCACAGTTTTCTCAGTCAGTGTAGGCTTAATTCCCTCAAGTGGAGATGGAAAGGCTGCTTCTACTGGCAAAGAAGATTCATCAGAATTTAGGGATTCCATGTCCACAGCTTCATCAGAGTCTTCCCACACATCCCCATTCCAATTTTAAGGATCGCATTCCTTCCTAATCAGTGTCCTCACATTTACTGTAGATACCCTTCAAGGCTTTGTAACTCAGCAATTTACAGGATGAGATTCTGGGTTTAGTTTTCAGCAACCTCTGTCTGGTGATTACAGGAAATAAGGTTTCTTTCAAAGAAGACACATAAGTTCTTAGCTCATTTATGTGAAACTTGAACAGAGAATTCAAATCCCTGAATTTACTATTTTATTTTCCCACTTTGCCCAAAACCATTAGGAACAACCAGCCAATCTCATTATACTCATTAGTTTGCCAAAAGCTTATTTGAAAGTAACATATGCATGGTCACCCAGATCTTTGCTTCTTGTACTGTCTGATTAGGAATATCCAGTGTTAATATTTTGAGTATCTCTATTGCCAGATCATGCAGTGGACTATATGTGCTCTCTTTACTACTGGAAATTGAGTCAATAGGATTTTAAAATCTAATTAGATTAGACTTTCAGAAACCACAGAATAAATTCTGAAGATTCAACCTTAAGATTCTGTTCACTTAGAACCACCCTCAGCACCAAAACCCATATTAGTCAGGGTTCTCCCAAGAAATGGAACCAATAGGATGTGTGTAATTTTGATACCCATAGGATACATGGAGATTTAGTATAAGAAATTGATTCATGCAATTATGGAGGCTGGCAAGTCCAGAATCTGCAGTGTGAGTTGGTAGATTGAAGACCCAGGAGAAGCAATGTTGCAGTTCCAGGATGAAGGCGATCTTCTGGAGCATTCCCTCTTGCTAGGGGAGGCTAGTCTCTTTGTTCAATTCAGATCTTTAACTGATTGGATGAGGGCCCATCACAATTCACAATATGGGGGACAATCTTCTTATTCATAGTTAACCAATTTAAAAGTTAATCTCATCTAAAATCATCCTCTAAATTGATACATAAAACTAGCATCACTTCTGGGAATCTTTACAAAATACTAATGTTTGAGGCTCATCCTCAGTGATTTTAATTTCACTGATTTAATATCAATTCTGAGCATCCAGATGTCTAAATGTCTCCCCAGTGATGCTGTTGTGCTGCCAAAGTGAAGAACCTCTGGACTAGATCAGCTAAGATTTATGTCCTTGGGGCTGGGGAAGAGCCCAGGAAACACAGGACCCCCCCATAGTCTGAGCAACACTGGGGTCAGAGAGAAAGGGTCAGAGAGTACTAGTACCACAGCATCTGGTCTGAGGTTAAAAGATTATCATCTTGTCATAAAGTTTGAAAATGAATTCTGTTTCTGATTTTTTTTATTTTTTATTATTTGTAATATCTTCTTATGTGACATTTAAATGTATATTAATTAAACATAAAAAAACTTAAATATTCAGTTTCTTAATTACACTAGCCCCTTTCCAAGTATTCAGTGTCACATATGGCTAGAGACTAATGCATCAGGCAGAGTAGATATAGATATTTTTATCTTTGCAGGAAGTTTTTTGGGCAGCGCTAATGGAGCATAACAGACTTAGCAGTGTTTAGTTTGCTCTTTGGCAGAAACTGAAGACAGATTATTAAGATACAATACTGCTCTCACAAAGCGTCCTATGCAGCTAAAGAAAATGTGAATGCCTAACTATAGTAAAATGTGACATTAATAATTATAACATATTCATTACACAAATATTTTGGAGGTAAAATGTATTATGATCCACTATTTTCTTTAACAATTCTAAAATATTTCAGGCATATTTTTCCCCTTAAGTATTAAGACAGCATTTCCATATACTTACATAATGTTTATAAGCATAGGTAACTAGTGGAATAAAAGAGATACTTTTTTAAGGTATTTTCCACCCCCCAAAAATGTACTCCTCTACCACTGTCACCAGGTACAGGTATTGACCCAGACAGCTAAAGTGTGGCCCCCAACTTTTGGCCATTGTTGATAGAACCAGAAAAAAACTCAAATTAAATTAATTTTCAAGAATTGTAAATAGAAGTGAGAAGCATGAATACTGAATTTGACAGGAACTGAGGATGTTGGTTCTCCTTTGGAAAACACAAGACACAGAGGTGTGCAAGCAGATGCAGCTCTTCTGTCCACAGTTGGGCCAACAGAACATCACTTCAGCCCTACTGTTGAGTTCTTGCCCAGCTGGCCAGGCACATGAGCATCCCAGCCACCCAAAGTTCATCTATGTGCATGGCATCTGAGCTATTCCATCTGAGCATGAAGTGGTGGCAACCCTGAGAGGTCTGGGGAGTCTATGGTCATAAAAAGGAGTCAGGGTCAGAAACACCAATCCAAAAGAACCTATGCACCCCAATGTTCATAGCAGCACAATTTACAATAGCCAAGTGCTGGAAGCAACCTAAGTGCCCATCAGTCAATGAGTGGATCAAAAAACTGTGGTACATTTACACAATGGAATTCTACGCAGCAGAGAGAAAGAAGGAGATCCTACCCTTTGCAACAGCATGGATGGAACTA
>VMDR010032175.1:0-11793 GCA_007922815.1 Macrotus californicus
AGTCAGTTAGAAATCCTTCAGAGGGCCCCTGAGCAGGGAATGGTGGACTCCCAGGGTCTGCAAGCACTCCAGCTAGGTAGTGGCACTTAACCATTTCTGATGCCTCTGTAAGGTCAGTGGAGCTTGAAATGGTCTGTATACAAAAGGGGAACAGTCCCTCTGTTCATTAAACTCCACCTTCTGAATGTAAAGCCAGCCACCCCCCACCTGCACAAGCACCCAAACATTGTGCAGAATGGAGAAGGGCAAAGTGCCTGTCTTTCATGCTCCTTTCACTCTGTTCTCCCGATCTGCTTTGTATATGATCCCTTGGCAAAAGGAGGGGAAATATCAGTTTTACCATTACACCCCTAGGTTGTAATTCATGCCTGGGATTTAGCAATGTGCACTCTGGTGCTTTCAGCATAGCTGAGTGGAAGGGCAGCTCAGTGGTCCCAGGGAAGGGAACAGGCACATTCTTTCAGTAACAGGTTGTGACCTGACATTTTCAGGATGCTACTGTGGATTAGTTTCCCACCAAACCCACTTGCATGTGATAGCTACTGAGGCAGTGCATGGCCTTTTCATTTCTCCCTTTCTTATCTCCATACTGATACAGACATTATTCTTCCCACCTGATCCTCTTCATCCTCGGTTCGGTCTGAGGGGCTTAAACACAGTATTATTTAACTAGCAAGTAATATGATTCATTTTGCAACATGTGTGAAAATCAGTCCCAATGACCTAGTCAAGATTTATGTGTGCAGATATTTACAAATACCACGTTGTTATTCAAATTAGCAAAACATAGATTACTATATATTAGCAGACATTTGTTTAATAGGTTTCTCTGGTTTTACTTCTTTCTGCTCTTTTAGTGATATCAAGTTTAATTCCAGAGCTAAGCTGACTGCATTCCTAGAGAGGCAAGGTCACTAGTCAAAATTGTTCTTTCATTGACAACCCTAAAGCATCAAGTTCTTTGGATTTGGTTCTCTATTTTCTTTCCTGGCCCGTGGTCAGAGTGAAAATCCAGTGACTATTTCCCTACTCTCCCTTTAATATCTTTTCCATCACTGCTTTTTACATTTCTTGTTCTCTGAATTCTTTTCCTAAAAGCTCTCAAGTTCTTATTTTTTCATAACAGCCTCTCAGAATGCTCCTCACCCCCAGTCCTTGTCTGTCGAAGAATTACCATCTAGAATTTATGAAGACTCTTGTTGGGTTAGGGGTGAGTCACTTTTGCCAAGCTTAGATTTAGTATTCTATTATTCTTTTCAGTTTAAATATTAGCATAAATGTTAACATTTCTAAACCCAATTACAGTTATCACTGTTCCCATCAGACATTAGCATAGCCATTCCTTCTAGCTTGGTGAGGGTTGTCTCAGAATCTACAGTTATCCACTTGGCTGAGATTAATGACTACTTTTTAAAAGAAAACACCAGTTTTATTTTAGCTATAACTAGACAGTCTTTCAAATTTGTAAGAGCAAATAAATCATTTCATTTTGAAGTGTTGGAGACAATAATAATTTTTGCTAGATGTCACATTGCTTTCCACAATGTCAGAAGTCTCTTTTTTTTTCCTATGTTTATGTGATTATTTTAACTTTAGGGTCCTTAATGGCAGCACTGAGATTTCATGAGTGTATAGCAGAACGTTCATTTTCTGAGACTCTTTCAGATTCTTAGCCTTAGGTGAAATACATGTAACACTGCTGAGGTGAATAACCTCTTATATATAAACAGAATATAACTGACCTTTGTTTATTGGCCTTATTGCCTGGGAAGATGGCGAAGCTGAAAACCCTAAGAGGTTCCCTGCTTCTACGTCAAATTGCCATCAGACTACTTGAGGGGCAGCTTAGTGGGAATGTGGCATGAAGCTGTAATTTCACCCCACTCTGGAAATACTTAGGAGTTAGTTGGGGATTAAAAAAAAAACTAATGGAAAAACCAAAAACTACAAAATCCAACTCTTCTCTACTATCCCTAGAATAAATAAAAGCATATGGAAATGGAACCTCATTATCTTCATGAATTGAGATATTTGGACTCTCAATGAAAGAGAAATGGAAAAGATATCCTACTGAGAAATTATATTTGACCTCTTAGATATTTAGAACTATATTATTTTCCTAATCTGTATTTTAGGTGTAAGTTATTTATCTTAATGATCATAAAATATTTTGATTACAATTTTTTTTTCTGGAGCCCAGTGTGGATCCTAGTGCCCAGCCCATATGCATACTTCACAAATGCGTGTTGGCTGAACAAAGATTAGCCTTCACAAAGATGTCTGCATAAGATGACTTGGGGAATTTTTGCCTTTTATTCTGGCAACACATTTTCCCATAAAGTGTTTCTTATCTCTCAGAATTATATTACAGTCATAATGGAAAAGAATGATCCATTTTTAATTCTTTCCTTGACTGAGCTGTGCTTTGGAATTTTATAACTAATGAAATACAATGTTTCTCTTTTCAAGTTTAAATGTAGATTTTAATTTTTTATTCATGGATCCATCTTTGTAAAACCACTCTTTTGTCAAAAATCAAAGGTTAATAAGCTCTAATTGTTAAACACAGTGAGTAGAAGTTGTGATATGCTGCTATTCTAAAGCTTTGAATATTTGAAATGGTCATCACTTGATGTTCTGTGACATTTGGATTGCTCAGCACTCTCAAATTTTATATTAAAAGAACTGAGTTTTTGTTTTAAACATGTTATTTCAAATCAATGTTAAACATAGAGAAAGGTAAGAATAATAACAAGAGTTCCCATATATCCCTTCATCAGCCTTGCCTATATCATTTATAAACTGCTGTGTCTCCCCAAAACTCATATGTTAAAGTCCTAGGCCCTTTGTGATCATATTAAAAGGTGAGGCCTTTGGAATGTATTTAGATCTTGAGGGTGGAGCCCTCATATGATTGGGATTTGTGCTCTTTTATTTTATTTTTTATTTTTTTCATTACTTTATTGTTCATTTACAATTGTTTGAATTTCCCCCCCACCACTCTCCCCCCACCCCAGCCAATCCCACCCCCCTCCCTTCTCCCACCCTCCCCCTTGGTTATGTCCATGTGTCCTTTACAGTGTTTCCTGGAAACCCTTCCCCGCACTGTTCCCTCCCCCTTCCCCTCTGGCCATTGTTAGATTGTTCTTAATTTCAATGTCTCTGGTTGTATTTTGTTTGCTGTTTTCTTTTGTTGATTATGTTCCAGTTAAAGGTGAGATCATGCGGGATTTGTCCTCTTTTAAATGAGACTCTGCAGGGCTCTTCCCCTCTGCGTTGCAAGGACATAGAAAGGACAGGGACCCCATGAACCAGAAAGTGCCATCAAACATTGAATCTGTCTCACCATGATCTTGGACTTGCAGCCTCCACAGCTGTGGGAAATACATTTCTATTGTTTATGAGCTACCTGTATCTGGCATTTTGGAATAGCAGCCTGAACTGACTAATAATAACTATAATTCAGCAATCAAAACCTGAAAATTAATGTTGATTCAACACCATTAACTAATACTGAATTGCAAATCTTGTTCAAACTTTGTTTCCCACTAATGTCTAGAGATTTTTAAAAATGTGGAGTGACTTTCAGTTGGAGCAATGTGAGACTGACAATTCTGGGGCATTATTTACTTTGTTAAAATAGTAATGAGCAAACTTCAAGCCTCTTTTAATACATGATGCTATGAGAATGGTATTCTTCTAGTCTTCTCCTGAACTACATATTTGGATGCTAGCATATGAGAAAAGGAATGTCATTACTATTTTAGGAAATGTTTAAATATTGTCGATATTAACATTTTGCTTGTATTCCCATGAAATGATCTTTTTCATAGCATGATAAATTCAGTATTTCCAAGTGTGGATATAGAATCAAGTTTAATATTCTAGTTTGTTTTTCAGATCTGTAAAACTATAAAAGTTATATACTTCATTAATTTTGTTAATCATAATAACTATTACAGTAGAAAACAAAAAATGGTAAAATATAAATTTTCCAGAAATAAACAGGACCAAAAGGAACTTTATGCATAGTAAACCCTGACTGATGAAAATTTGGGTCATTTTTAAAAGGCCTTCTTTAGTCCTTAACGTGTTTAACAACCTGTTTTGTGGAGAAATTTGTCTCTATGCCTGATTGTATGCTGCAGCGTAAATTAAACCTTATTTTGTCAACAGCAGTTAATAGATGGTGAGTTCATTGAGGGAAGGTTTGCTTCCTATTTATCTTCACACGCTGTGGCTGAGCGTGGGATCTGGCGCAGGGACAGGCACAATGAATGTTCACTGGAGGGGATGCTGGTGGGAAGGGTGCTCTGTTGTCTTCCAGCCTGTAGGCCCAGACCCTGACCATTTTAAAGTGATTTCCAGTGTGTTCTCACTCCTACCCAGTGATGTTACACCACCAGCTGTTGGTCCAGTATGCTAAGTATTTCGTGTACTTGGGTCTTTGCTCATGCACTTAATCAGAGCCTCGTTTATCTGTTTATGAATAATGAGCAATTATAAAATGGCCTATGCCAAGTGAGTTGTATAGATAGGAAATTTTCGTTGTACAGCTTTCAAATAATTATTAATAAGACAATGAAAAAAATTATTCTGGTAGCCCTATCTAGACATTATTAGCTTTATAATGTTATTTTGAGAAACCTTGAATTTTTTGACTAGCAAGGACTTTTTGGATTTGAATTTTAAGTAAGATATTTCTTGATCTTTAGATTAACACTGGAAATATTGCTTTTTTTCTGTTAATTTTTTTCTTTTAACCATATGTGTGGCAATTTGAATTTTGTAAATGGGTAAACTGAAGCCAGGCTAACATCAAATGACTATCAATGGGATTCTGCAGTGTACTTTTAAAACTTACTTTTGTGTCAGATCTTTAAGTGTTTCTTACCATGAGGGTTACTAATGTCTGGAAGTTAGTTTGCCCTGAGTGTATGTTTTGGCTATAGCAAATATTACCCATGTGGCGTTGCCATGTTCCTGAGTCTTTTGGAAACTGGGGACACTAAACAGTACTTCCATCGATGGTGTTTAGACTAACGAGATAATATATGTAAAACACATGGCACAGTGTTCATCCTCAAAAAATACTTAATTATTTTTCTAATTTTTTAAAGAAGATCTCAATTCTGGAATTTTAAATAGCTATATACATGTAATAATATTCTGAAATAGTGTTGAGGATAAATTAGCAGAATTATCATTGCTGGGTAATTAGAAGTTACATTACTAAAGCTCAGATCACAGCCAAACCTCAGTTCTCAGGACATCTCCTGTCTCTGACAATTTGGTTCTCGAATAGCCTTCCGGAACAAACTAAGTTCGAGAACCAAGGTTCCACTGCATATAATTTTGGTATGTGTTTAGTTTTCTTTTGAATAGAAAACAGGTTTGTTAATTTACTTTCGAATGAATTTAGAGATTGTCAAAGCATAGTCCAGCATGGGCAGCTAATCAGGCGGTCACACCGGTGTTAGGAGGCAATAGGAGAGGGAGAGAGATGGGGGCAAAGTAGGGGTGATGATGACAATGAGAAAACACAAAGGCATAAAGTAACAGTGACTTTAATAAATTTTCCCCTTTCTACTGCAGTAGTAAAAATACTACCATAGAGGCATTATTATTTTATTAGTCTACTGTAGAATAAGAATATTTCTAAATCCAACAAAGTAAAAATTCACAAGAGATAATGTATGCAAATATGCACAAAGAAATTTAACCAAGTGGAGCTCTACTTTTTTCATGCAATAATAAAACCTGAGGTGAGTGGGCCAAAGCTAGCATAGCAGGTTTTTGATGATAGTAAAATTAGGAGCTCCATTTGCTTTCTGGTCCCTGGGCCTTGTGTTGCCCTTCTATCCTATGTGTCCTCCTGATTACAACATGAATGCCTCATTCTCAGCCCCTCATATTCCAGACCTTCTTATTAGCCACGTGAAGGAGAAAAAGTTGTTGGAAACCTTTCCCTCGGGCCACCCCTAATTACCAAGGTATCTAGGGAAGCAAGCAATTTTTAAATAAGCACATTTCCACCCTGAACATAGTTAAGATTGCTACTTAGGTAAAGGGGGATGAGTAATGAGCAACCAGTACTATCTATAGAAACATAGTTGTTGACAAATAATACGTCCTCAACATCTGGTTGTCATGTTATTATTGTTACTATATAGCAGTTGGATTCTTTTAGATCATTAAGGATAGTCCCTGTCTGGTTCCAATGAAACAGTACTTAGTAGAACTCTCAAATATTGTAAATATTTTAAATGTTGCAGTTTTTCTTTATTATTTTTGAATTTGTAATGTGGAATTCATAGCTTAAGTTATTCAGAAATTTTAATGAGAGAGATTTTTCCAGTTTGCTTAAACCTTCTTTCTCAGTGTGTTTCTTTTATTCGTATGTTATATTTATAAAAAAGTGCTATTATCATTTATCCCAACCACCTGTGATACATGTTTTATAGTAGTGTAGCTTTACTTATCTATTCAATCAAATAGTTATGTGTACTAATTAGAAGTTTTTAACCTGATATGCTTAGTAATATCTTGAGGCTTGTCAAACTTGAAAATCAGTTTCAAAGATTTTAGTCTTAGTTAAAAGAGCACATCCTCTTAGGGGAAAATTGCTGATAAGAACTAGGTAGGGTGGCATGGGCCCAGGAAAGCCAGGCTTTTGTCCCATGCAGGCACCCGGTGCACACAGGTGTTTGCTGTGCAAAAGAAGGAAGCGAAGTGTGTGCAGTGGCCCAGCACAATGAGGATGTCTGTGATGAGATGGTCACAGCAGTCCCCAGGGCTGGACCCAGGGAAGGCAAATATGTGGCAATAAAACTTAAATCCATGTGAGTCCAGTGGGTGGACTTAAGCTGTTGTTACAGTTTCATTCTTCATGGGCAATTGGGTGGGGCGGAAACTGAAGTTGGAAGACATCCTATGATTCCAGGTGAGAGAGTTCGAAGAATGAAGAGGGCAACAGCTTACTAGTGATTCCCATGGAGAAGTAATGTATGGAGGTTGTTGGGAGCAGAAAACAAACAGACAAACAAACAAAAACAATCTCAGTGGTGGGTCTTTATCCTTTTCTTTCTTCGGGAATACTGTACTTTCCTTTCATTCCTCTTCTTTGCCTGTTGACCTGGCTATTTTGGGCTTGTCCTTTAAGTCTCAGGTTAGATTTGCCTCTCCAAATCTGAATAATGTTGTCTTTCTATGTGTTTCCTTAGCAACTGCACTCCCCTAGCCACAGCATTTATCAGGGCTTTTGTAACCACTAGCAACTTGTTTTATTTCCCAGAAATAGTATCTGTGTTCTTCTTTTGATCCTCTGAGTCCAGCCCACTGCCTGGCACAGAAAAATTGTAATCTAATCAAAGGTATCCATAGTCTCATATAATCTGCATTGTAATTTATAGTATCTGGATGGGAGTCAGGATTAACGTGTAATACTGAGGAGGTTAAGTATAACTAACCACCTAGCGATACTATTACAAAACCAGAATGAGACCAGTAACTTAGAATAAGGGAGTGAAGGGAAGACTGTTTGAGAGTAGCATCACTAGACAGATAGATGAGGAAGTTATAGAGATATGACCTTGTGTAGGTCATTAAATTCCCAGAGCCCAGTTTCCTAACGTGAAGAGTGGAGAGAATGATGGTATCTCCTACCACGTATTGGTGTCAAGGTTAAGTGTGATGATGTATAGGAAGTACCCAGAATTAATGCTTTTTGTAGACTAAGCAATCGAGTATTTTTTATACATATTATATCACATTATAGTATTCTTATCTGGATTTAAAGAGATAGAATATTGATTCTAGAGCCTTTTTGCTTAGGTTTGATTTCCAGTTGTACCAATTACTAGCAATGTCACTTTGGAAAATATGTTTATTTATCTTTATATTTGGATTAACGATAGCACCTGCCTCATAGGACTATTATAAGGATTCAATTGCTTAATAGGTGTAAAGTGGTTAGTACAGTGCCTGGCACTTATAGAATGTGCTATACAACACTTAGTTACTATTCTAGGTAAACACTCAAAATGTTGTATTAGAAAGAGGCCCTCAGCTTCCCCCAGGGCACTCACCAGAATATAGCCCAAAGAGCCATACTGTGCTGTGGAACTGTCACGAGCACCATGACTTATTCAAGGTCGTAACTGATCAAGATGACTTCACCTCCAAGCCAGCTTGAAGGTAGATAGAGAAGATGCCTCAGGAATTCTGTAATATAGCTTCACTGCATAATTATGTGCTGGAGTATTTATTATAGACCTTTACAACATTTATTTTAAAACTAATTTAAATACTTATTTATTTAAAACATTGTATAATTAGTACTAAAATTCATTATGATAAAAACCATTCTCTAGTTTGTTTGAATACATTGATAACAGTGTAAATATCCCCTAATAATAATTATAAAATCACATGTAATATATTAAACTTAGGTTTTATTAAAGTGCTTCCACGCACATATTTTACTTAGCATGGTGCCAACTATTTAGGCAATTGTGAATGGTTGAAGTCATGTGGGTTAAGTTCTTACAGTTCTTTTTCAAATCAATCTCCTTTTTTCCTCTATTTTAGTTTCCTCTGCTTCAGACTTCTCTTTTCTTAAGGCCATTGATCTCCCCAATTCTTTTTTACCATATACCATTTTTATAGTTTTTTCCTTCTCCCCTGCAACTGTAACATGTGTTACCTGTTCTTCCCAGGCTATATTGCTAAAATTTTTGAGCTGGACAAAATATTACACTGACCAGTCAAATATTTTGTTTACAGACCAAGCAGTTGAAGTTGTTGAAAAGTTAAAATAACTTGTTAGAATACTCACAGAGGAACAGACAACGAAAATGAAGTTAATGTGAAAAGCATTGTGTCTCCTGGCTCAGCTGAGAAGCCCCTGTGGCAGGCAGAAGGCTGTTTAGATTGGAGCTCATGGACCCCAGAAAAGGAGGTTGAGGAGAATTCTGGGGGTGGTCCACACAATATAAGAGAAGATTTATTGAGGATGGTTGCCATGGTGCTGCCCATGGGAATGTCCCAGTGTTACAAGGGTCACATTCATCAGAGATTCCTTATTAACCAGTGACTAAGAAACAGGTGACTTTAAATTATGTGTTCAACACTTAACAAATACATATTCGGGTACCTATTCAAAACCAGGCATTGGTTTGGTTACATGGGATCATAAATGAACAACAGACAAAGATCCTGTCCTCCTGGAATGTTTTTCTAGAAAGGAAATATATATAGCGCTATAGAAAACAGTACCAGAGCAGAGAACTGGAACTGGGAACTGGAGTGATAGCTGGGGGGATGGAAGGCAGACTGTCATATTTAATAGGAGGTCAGGGTAGGCTTCATTGAGAAGGTCACACTTAAAGAGGATATAAGGAGGTTTAATTCAAATTTCTATACAACTTTTAATTGCACAGAAATTAGAAAATGAATGCAGAAATGAAAATTTATTACTCATTTCCTCTACCTTTTGGGCATGACACAATTCATAGTTACAGATATAAACCCTGCTCTATAGGTAAATAGTAGAATTTCAAGGGCTTTTGTTAGAGAAAACTTTAATTTACTAATAAGGTAACTTTTACTGATAGAATGAGGATGATAGATATGTGACCTGCTTAGGTTAAGAATTTTAGCGTCATCTTCAGTGACACAATGAGAACAGTCATTTAGGAAGAAAAGATTTTCTATTTTGAAAAATTAATTTTTCATAAGTTTTATAGTAAGTTTATTTATATCTTAAAGAGTGTTTATTATGATAGTTGCCAAATATATTTTAGATTATATTTACATCAATTTTGGTATCCACTTTCATATGAAGGTGTCATCTGAGTGAATGTAAGAGTTCAGCACTACATTTAAATTGTTTCTTGGCACTGGCAGATGTAAAGTGTCACAACTCTTTGTTAATAGACTCTGAGCCACATAGCTGCGTGTTCTGTATTCCCAGCTTAAGTAACACTGCTATTGTATTGTTAGTGTAGAGGCTTATTATTATGGTGAGTTCAACATGCTCATTAATTCGGAAGTCTTGGTGACAAAGAGTGAGATCTGTTAAAAATGGTGACTGTTGATAGAAAAGCTCTTAATTTGTGATGGAGAATAATATTGTGATACTACACTTTGTTCAGAATTCTTGTTATGGTGGATGTTATGGTTTGGGAGTTGTTTGGCCCATCTGAACTGGCAAAGTGAGAACTATCTGTTGCTGCTTAACTGGGAAGAGAATTCTGCAACTTCAATAATCGTACTCTAGTTTTAAAACATATTGTGGGTCTTGTCAGTCAACAGAGAAGTTGAAATTGGTTTCCTAAGACTGCATTAGGTGTTGGTTCAATGTGACCCTGACCTGAATATTGTGCTGTGTGGCGTGGCAGAAAGAGTGTGTACTTTTGAATGAATTTAATGTGTATGTACTGGTACGATTTCTTAGGAGGGATCAGGAGGAATTCTGAGAATTAAAGCTGGAGAGGTAGGTGTGAGCCTGATCCTTGACCTTGGCGCTCTAATAGAGTTTGTGCTTTCCTGCAGTTGGCAGGTGCAGGGTATGGATGGAGAGCTTTTGTCCTAGATGGGAGGCCCGTTGTCTCTTTGAAGGATGGTAAGTACTGAGTCAGGCAGTATGCATGGCAATGGTGAGAAGTGTACTGATGTATAAGATTCTAAGGAAGTAAAATATTCAGGAGTTGATGACTAAATTACATGTAGACAGTAAAGGAGAAGTCAAGATTGATTTACCTATTGCTTAATTGAGGGATAAAGAAGATCGTGGTGCCATTTTATGGTCTTACAAAACCATGAAATAATTGGTGAGCAAGATACAACATTCAATAGGGACTTTCTTTTCTTTAAATGTGGCAACGGGCTGGATTCAGAGTTCTGGAGCTAAGGGAAGGATTTGGGCTAGAGAAATAGATTTCGGCATCTTTGAGTGGAGGTTGAGGCCAAGGTTATGGATTAAATTACTAGGCGACATAAAGTGTGTGTGTAGAATATGGCCAAGATAAATCCATGGGGAACTCTAACATGGACGGATAGAAAATATAATAGGAAAACACAGAGAAATGGTCAAAGAGTAGGAAGGAGAAACACTTCAATTTAATAATGGAAGAAAAGAAAGTTTCAGAAGTTCTCGTGGAAATGTAATTAGTGACCTTTTCCAGAGCAGTTTTAGTGAAAGTGGTGTTGACCGAAAGATGATTGCAGTGGTTTGGGGATTGAATGAGTGTAAGAAGAGATGGCAAGTATAAATTATTTCCCCATTTGGGGGACAGGAAAAGAGAAAATTTGGCTCTGTACGATGGAGATTATAGACAGCCGTGTGTGTTGGTTTTTATTTGTTTACTGTCTTGCTCAACTTATACTTTCAAGAAGTGAGAGGCTGGAATATGATTCAGTTGTAGAAGTCAGAAGTGCAAATGCAAGCAGAAGAAGGGCTGACAACAGAAGTTCCTGGAGGAGATGGAAGGAGAACCCTACCTTGCTGTGTGCATGTGGAGAGATCAGTAACTATCCTATGGCTGTAAGGCATTAATGAGAGACTATGTTCTTGGGTATCTAGTCAAATGCCTGGTGGTAATAGGTACTCAGTAAACGTTAGGTTCGGCCTCCAAATCCTCTCTCCAAAAATGTGCCTTGCTGATCTGAGTTTGCATTTAGTATGTAAAGTGTTCAACTGCATTATACTTTCACTTACCCTACATTTATGATAGTTTGAAAAGGGTTGAACCATTTGATCTGTAGTTCATAATTTGCATTCCAAACCTTTGA
>VMDR010032176.1:0-11794 GCA_007922815.1 Macrotus californicus
CCCCCCCCCCCCCGCCCGCCCACCCCCGGCCCCCTCTCTGAGAGGAAACTCCAGTTGCTTGTAGAGCGAGGAGGGCCGCCCCGGCTTGCTCCTCCTCCCAGATCCGTCTGGATCTTTTTACCTTGCTATCTAGGCTCCAACCCAAATAGACTTTCTTCTTAACCTGGAACCTGACAAATGGACGGGCTGCAGGAGGCCTGCGACCCACCCACCCTCGCTTGAAAGTACACACGCCGTTTTCCGAGTATTGCTCTGGGGAGAGGGTCCTAACTGATCAAATTCTCCAGAGCCCGTGACTTCCCTGTTACCAGGCGCGAGTGTCGAGTATGTGTGTGTGTAGGGTTGAAACAGGAAGAATGTGAAGTGAGAGATGTCCCTAGCACCGACCTGAGTTCGGACACCTGGCTGAATGCGCCACTTCCTGACGGTGGTTCCATGGACGTGCCATGTGTTCCCTTAGGACTCGGTTTCTTTCTTCCAGGAAAAATGAGTGCTGACCTCCGAGCAGCGCTGTTGTAAACCTGCCTCCGGGCCTGTGTCCAGAGACGGTCAGTCAGAGCGCTGTTCGTTCTAGCAGATCGACGCCCAGTCCGCTCCGTCCCGCTGCCGTTCTGCAACTATTCAGACACACATGCACGGACGTGCCTATGCCCCCTCCAAGAGAACTACAAAACGAAGGAGGAGACTGTGCACGCGTGTCCTTCAAGGCAGCCTTCGCGCCCCTGAAAGGCTCCTTTGTGCTGTATCTTACACAGTTCTGACCTTGGGCCGGGAGCTGGACACGAACGAGAAATGTCTGGTTTGTGTCCTTCCTTCTTAAATTAATGAGCCTTTCCCGGTAAAACTCCTTTTTCTTTGCCCGTTCTAGCTTAATTTTGCCTCTCTGCGGGTCTTTATTTATACAATGCCGCCGCTTCGTGGTTAGAACTGGGAAGAGAGTCAAGGGTGAAAGTGATACAAAAGACAAGCTCGCGGAGACCAAATTAACAGAGGACACAAGCTGTGACTATATCTTACAGAATTGTGACAAGAAGTCAGAGTAGGTAATGAGGTTCAACTTGTCAAAAGTATAACAAATTTGATGTAACTTAAAACTTATCAGGGGAAATATAATATGAAGGCAAATGTTGCCCTCTAATGGATGTTTAGAGGAAATAAATTCTCCCCAAGTTTTTGTTCTATTTTTTTTTTTTCTTTTTGTTGTGCTGGCCCTTGAAAAATAACAAAAATTACTTAACTAGAAATTTACAACAGAGAACTTACTGAATGGAGAGCTTATGTGGGAAACTACCTTGAGTATTTTCTCTGGTGAAAATAGCCGATGTGATTTATCTTAATTTATTCGAGTTACTGGACAACTTAAAAGTGTGATGATAATCAAACATGCCAACAGCCAAATTTCAGAATCTTGTGGATGTTAAAATGCACCACGAGGATTGGTTCGAAAAATTTCAGCTGTGGAAAATGCTACCGGACAAACAGCTGAGTTTCATTCATCAATTACAAAGAAAGAAACAAATGGAGAGGAAACCTGTACACTGAGAGACTTAAAAGGCATATTAACCAATCACAACATGTGAAATTTATTTGGAATTTGATTTTTTACTTAAAAAATCAGTACACATTTGACCTCATGAAACAAGTGGAAGTAGGGAAGGAACACTGCCTGGATATTTACCATTATGAAATCATAGTTGCTTTTTTGATGTGGTAATGGTAGTGAGGTCATGTTTGTTCAATGTTCTTATCTTTGAGGGCACATCACAAAATGAGTGTTTTCTCAACTGTTCTCCATTAAAAAAAAGGAGACAAAATCCTTCTGAAAAAATCTGGTAAAGTGGCTAGGAAGTTTGAAAGACGATTAAGGCGATGAATCTCTTGTCTTTCACATATTCCCCAAAGTCATCCATAGCCCACTGGAGGACTGGAGGCACAGAGCAAACCCCGAGTGAGTCTGGGTTTGTGTGATGGAAGAGAAAGGAAAGGAAGAGAGCGAGACAGCAGGAGTGGACAGGATACCCTGAGTCACCTTAGAAGTGAACCAACTGATTGACTTCACTTAATCTTTTGGGAAGTTGGCAAGTGGGTGAAGTAAAAAACTGGATCAAGAAAAAAAAGGACATGAATTCTTATACATATGTGTGTGTTTAATTAAGGCAATCTGGACGTAATGTGTTTAATCTTAGGAATGCAAACTTCATTAAAAGGAAGTATCATTGCAATTCAGGCCTGGGCCAAACATAATCTTTGAAGAAAAACAACTGTCATGTAGCTGGAAAAATTAAAAAGGACATGATGAAATCACAGCAAATATTGGGAGAATTCCCAGAGTAGTGATCCATTAAAAAAAACAGATCCGGGATTGCCCATGCAAAAAATTATATAAGAGAGGAAGCTCGGAATAAAACTGAGAAATGTTACCTTGGGCACAGTCTCATATTTATTTCTGGAGATTAAGGGACAAAATATCCTAGGGTTTATCTTAAAAGCAAAGGGGTTATAATCCCAATTATTGAAGTACAGACAGAACACTATTATAAGAAAGGTAGATTATGGCCTTGACTTTGGAGAGTGGCCAAGTTTTAATTTAGTTTGTGGATCATTTTTGGTACATTCTCTCAACAACATTTATTGAACACCTGCTGGGTGTGAAACTGTGCTAGATACCACGGACGTGCATTAGACAAAGTCCCTGCCATAAAAAAAAACAAAATGCAAGGCAAACACATAGAGACAGGCACATGAGACTAGCTATTTGCAAAACGTGCTTTGCAGAGCTGCTCAAAAACCACAGACCAAGGGCCATTGACAGTTCCTTGACTCACCACACAAGTTGGTGAGTTTAGAGAAAGAAAGACACAGAGGAAGGAAACACTACTGTGAAATGCAAAGAGAGCAGAAAATGGCGCGGTAGGTACACAAGTGTGCTGTGGTTAGCCGAACACTCAGATGTTGAAAAATGAACTGATGTCTGAAAACCTGTGATGTTGTCTTTTCCTTTTGTGCAACCCAGGTCTGCTCATTCAGGACATGGGTATTGTTTTCTGAACCTTACCACTAGAGGGGCACGTGGATCACTTGAAACAGAGAGCACCGAGATGACTAAGGGAAAAAAATTACATTTCCCCAGAGCAGGTTCTGCAGAATAGTTTCATGAGGTGGTCTGTGAAGAAAAGATTTGGTGGTTAAATTGGGGGAAATTCTGCATTCTGTGATACATTCATGATGAACAATATTTTATTTAAGACTGTTTTTTTATTTTTATTTATTTATTTATTTATCCCCCCCCCCCCCGTCCTAGAGACTGTTTTTTTTTTAAATCCAGTATATCCCAGGCTTAACTGGACAGAGAATACTCCCCATCCCCACAGACTTTCTATAAAGTCATTGGAACTTTTTATTGACCTTGAAGCAGAAAAGACAACAGCCATCTTTTATGTGTCTCTTCAGTTGGTGGCGGTAAGGCAGGACCCTTGGGAGAAATCCCAATAAAGCCTGGAGCAGGACAAGGTTCACCATCTGAACCCTTCACAAAGCAGGAAGAGGGAGAGGTGGTGGTCGGTTCTCTCTAAGAGGGAGAGAGAGAGAGTCAGCATCTCAGATTTATTAGTTGGTATTATTATAGATGAAGCCATCAGGAGCTGGGGGTTAAGGGCAAGAATTTTAAGGTGTGGGCTGGAACTTTAAACTACAGAGCTGAATTAAAATGGCAAGACAGAAAACCCAGGGACTACTGGCAAATCCCTACCTCTGGGCATCCTATATACCAATTATCAGTTAACTTCAACTGTGCTCCTCTGTTCTGCTAGAGAATTTATAAGGTTGAGTATGACATTCAGCTCTGCAATATTTACCAAACATTCATCTCTTAAGACTCACCTAACATTCCTATCACACATCTAAAGGACCAGCCTCTTTTTCTGGAGGTCCTGATTCAGTAAGCCTGGGGTGTGACCTAGGTAAAAAATATTTTAAAACAAATATTCCCACATGATTCTTTCAGGCAAGTTTAGGAAATAAGGCATTTGCCTCTTAAGCCTGAAAGTGCCTTAGGACATGTTTAAAAATACTAATTCTTGACCCCCTACCTGCAGAGATCCTAATTCAGTAGTACTAGAGCCTAGGAATCTTCATTTTCAACCAGCTGGTGTCAGGTGATTCAAATGCATCTAGTCCAGGAAACTTGCTCTATAATTTGCCGGTTCAGGAAGTTCCGGTGTTCCCAGCAGGTGGCGATCTCATTCACTTTACTAAAACACTTGCATCAAAAAAAGTCCAATTCTTTGTTCATGAGCCGGATTTTTAGAAAAATTTTAAATCTCCCAAGTGGAAAGATCTAGGACCAAATGGCTATGACTCTGGATAAGTTCCTTCCCAAATCTGAAGATGTCTCTGTGTGTCCTTAAGCAAGGATGCTCACTCAGTATTAGGAATGACTGTAGACAGCCCCATGCACAGAATTGGCTGAATTGCAGATGGGACCAGAGAAAGAAAACGATCCTCGGAGTTCAGACAGTGATCTCTTTAGCCTTCTAAATGCCGAATTAGTTTGAAGATGATTAAGGCCACAAATATGGTGAGAATGTGTCTAAATTTAGCACTGACTGGTTAGAAATTGAACCCTATTTTAGTCTTCAAAAGAAACACGCCAAATCAGAGTAAGAAATGCACTTGGAATGGAAGAGGTTAATGGGTGTTAGGGGTGATCCCTATTTTGCAGATAAACACTGGAGTACAGAAAGTTTCTTGGCTTAATTTGGTCAGCAAGCCAGTATCGGATACCTGTAGAAACCAAGATTTGTTGACTTCTAGTTGAATGGTCTTAGTTTTACTAAGTTTTTATTATTTAATAATAAAAAAATTACTGAAAATTCCAAACATACACAAAAATAGAATGTTATAATGAACCACGGTGTGCCTTTTACTCAGCTTTAAGAATCATCAATTTATGGCCAATTTTATTTACACTGTCACCTATGTCCCTACCTTCAGGATTTTAAAAAGCAAATCTCGGACACCACAACACTGAGCAATGTCCAATGTCTTTGCCTTTGTTGGTTTGGGGCAGTCTTAATGGGACCATCTTTAACTTTAGTTCTGCTAGTTTCACATTATGAAAATACACCCTAGGATCAAAAATATAGCCCCCGATAACAAGAAAACTCTTAAGTGTGGGCTCTGCTCTAGATTACGGGGTTTGGGGTGCATTTAACTAGGTTAACTAGGTTTCCCCTCCTAGATGAAAATCACCCTGTTATCGGTGTGAACAATCACTATTAATCTGTTCTCTCAGTTTCTGAATTGATGCCAACACAGCCCCAACTGTTATCGAGGGGTGGTCCAAAGGTCATTGATGGGTTGTAATTCTCTAATAATTAGTTTTCCTGCGTGTGGTTTGTGGTTTTTAAATCGTCACCATCTCCCGAGTTGAAAAAGGGAGGCTTTTAAAGTTTACTTTAGGAATCTAGGATAGCAACTTTATCTTCAGTATTTACATGTTTTTCTTTGTTTACAATTTGTATTTGGAAAAAATAAAATGAAACTTGGTAACAATCATACACCCACCACTTAACAAGGTATACAAAGTAGGACCTACGGGTTCTTCGTTTGTTCCTTCAGGCTCCTGTCCCTGAACAGCTGGGCCTTCCAGAATTTTTCCTGAAGCTCAATCGATGCGTTTCTTTTTCTACACAAAGTCAGACACACACACACACACACACACACACACACACACACATATTCCACTTTTTCTTCACAGATATGGGCTTATGTAATACACATATTCTGCAAGATACCATGCAGAAAAATATCATGGGTATCTTTCCAAGTTAGTAATAGATTTTGCTGTGTGTACAGTGATATATTTTTAGTGACATTGTATGGTATACCATAATTTCCCCAGCTAGCCCTTCGTCAAGGAGCTTGTCTTCCTTTCTCCCTCCCTTTCTTCCTCTGTCTCCATTCTTCCCTCCCTCCCTCCCTCCCTTCCTCCTCTCTTTCCTTCTGCATTTCTGTGTTTCTTTATCTTTGTCTTCCTTTTCTGTCCAACACTGTGATAAACCTTCTTATGCATGAATCCTTTTCTACCCATGCAATTATTTGTATATAATAGGTTCCTAGAAAAGGGATTAGGGCACGGGGTATGCATTTAAATTTTTAAAAATAAATATCACCAAATCCACCCCCACCCCGAAGGTATATCAGTTTATGTGCTGGCTCCTTATATCCTAGTTATCTTCTGAGGTTCAACAGAATTTCTGCTCCCCTAGCTTCTCCCTGAAACCTTCCCTGGTGGTCTAGCTCTTTTTAATTTGCAACTTCCTTGCCACGTACTGCTCTTGTCTGTTTCATACATGACTATTATTTAAAACAATGTACTTTGTTAGATATATCTAATGAACAAGTCTTATGCCCTCGTCCCAAGGCTTGCCTTGTACTTTCTCTGCCAAAGATTCGATTGGCCATTTCTCCAGAGGTCCCTGGCTCCTTTCGGTGGGACCTCCTGCAGTCATCCTTCTCGATGAAGCTTCTGCAGCCCCCACCCTGCCTCTTGGTCCCACTTCCGCTGTACCCACCCCTTGATATAGCACAGTGTAACTCTTGTTCACCTGTTTGATGTTTTCCATTTTACTGTAGGCACCTTGAAGGCAGAGATTTTATTTCATTTTACTGTGCAACCCCAGTTCTTACCTAGCACAGCCCCATGGGAAGCATTCAAGATTTTTGTTGAGCGGATAAATGAATGACGTTTCCCACGTAGCCCAATAGTGTGGTTGAATTGTTTCATGGGTGTATGTATATTTTCTTTTCAACTATGTTGCCTGTTTTCTTTCTAAAATAGGGTCTCTGTTTTCTATCTCTTGCTATGCACTGTTTTCCATCTAGTAGGAGTGTGCAAAATTTTGGCATCTATGGGCCACACTGGAAGAAGAAGTGTTGTCTTGGGTCACACATTAAATACACAAACACTGATGAAAACTGATGAGCAAAAAAAAAGATTTTCAGTAAATTTACAATTTTGTGTTGGGCCACATTCATAGCCATCCTGGGCCTCACGTGGCCCGGCCCGTGAGCCACGGGCTGGACACCCCTGCTAGAGCCTAGCACGATGTAAATGCAGATGGGGACTCAATTAGCATTTGCTTCATTAAATGCAGCTGAGTGACACTGAATTAGGCAGTATTCACTGCTCAAAACCAGAAACCTGGTTTAGGGCTATACACGTTTTGCTAGTTAACATCCTATAATGAAGGATTTGTAAATTCACAAAATGCTACAATTTAGAACATTTAGAACACCTTCTTTGAATGATTGAAGATCCAGTAGATTAGCTGGAGAGAAACCAGATTGCAACAAACTGTATCATTTAGGCCAGCAACAGGAAAAAGTCACCCCAAACACTTAGTCCACAATTGAAAAAGAACAAATGAAATAGCTCTTCCCATCGCCTCACAGCCTCCCTACAAAAACTATATTTTCCAGGGAGCGGAGGAAATGTAATCAATACTCCTTATTCTTGCTCATTGTCCATGTGACACTACATGAAGTGATGGCTCAGATTGTGGCATCTGAATGACAAGCATAAATGCCGTTTGACTCATCTACTCATTAACGAGTCCGATGTTACAACCTGCTTTCTGAAATTCTTCAGGAGCAATTAATATAATAATGTTGATTAGGCCACTCTGTCTTCACTGTCATTTTTAAAAGACTTTGTTTTTTTGAGTGGTTTTAGGTTCACGGCAAAGTTGGGAGAAGGTACAGAGATTTCCCTTAATGTCCTGGCCCGCACAAACAAGGCCTCCCACGTTGTCAGCGCCCCACCAGGGGTACATTTGTTACAGCTGACGAACCTACACTGACACATCCTCGTGGCCCAGAGTCCACAGTCTGTCAGAGCTCACTCTTGGTGATGAGCATTTTATGGGTTTGGACACATGCGGACTGTCACGTATCCACCATGATCGTATCATACAAAATAGCTTTATCGTCCTAAAAATTCCGTGTTCCACCTGTTCATCCCTCTCTCCTTTCAAGCCCTGGCAGCCACTGATTTTTTTACTGTCTTCATAGTTTTGCTTTATTCAGAATGTACTATAGTTGGAATTCACTTTTCAAAGTGTTGAAGAGAGAAATAAAATTAGCCCTTGCTCCGACTTAGTCCGGAAGTTGGTGACTTAAGGTTATCTAGTGGAATTCTTGGCGTATAGCCTTAGGGCCATGTCCTTAGTTACCTGTAATCTGACTCCCGGCTGTTTCTAATATTTGATACACTGGGGCTCCCTGGAAACCAGGAATGGGATCATTGCACCGTCATGCCCACACAGGACCTGCCACAGAGGCTCTGGCTGGTTGCTTGCCATTGAAGGGATTCTCCACCTTGTTATCTTGCCTCTCATTTTCTTGAATAAGAATATAATCTTCCGAGAGCAAACACCTCTTTATTTGATCATCTTGGAGTGGACTAAGATCAAGTACAAGTTTGCAGAAGGAAACTTGGTTCCTTTGGCGAGCCACAGCTAAATGTGGCTCAAGAAGAACCTTGCCAAGAATGCACTAATGTAGTTTGAGATGCAAATATCAGTATCAGAAAAAATACTCCAAAACAAACAAATAGACAAAAAACAGTGAGGAGGTATTCTGCAAGTCATTCTAGGCAGCCTGTCAATCAGGCTTTAAGAAGATACTGCATTTCAGAACTAATCATCATCTCAAGGTGGCACCTCCAGCTTGCTGCAGGGATAAAAGCCACTGACCTTTGGCTCATGCCTCTTTGATCAAGTTTAATCTACAGCAGCTGGAACTAAAACCCAAGACCACAAAAAGCAACTGAGCTGGGAGATACCTATTACAGCCATTGTCTCTCAATCTGACTGCTGGTGAAGCATCCCAAATGGTAAGTGATATCACATCTTAGAATGTGTGGTGAGGAAACGAGAATGAGCACAGATATCTAGCAATAAAAAATTCATTGCAGTATTGTTAGTAATTGTAAAAAGATAGAAACAATGTAAATGTTTAAAAATGGCAGATTGTTAAAATAAAAAATAGAATATCCATGTAGTAGGATGTAACTATTTAAAATGATGTGGTAAAAATGTATCTTTTATCTTGAAATATGTTCATAATATAGTAAAATAAAAAACAGATAATAAAATATGTATGTTTTCATCCCATTTTTGTTATAAAATTAGAAAACTTAAAATACCAAAGAACTGCCCTGGCTGGTGTGGCTCAGTGGATTGAGTGCTGGCCTGCAAACCAAAGGGTCACCAATTAGATTCCCAGTCAGGGCACATGCCTGGGTTTCGAGCCAGGTCCCCAGTAGGGGGCACATGAGAGGCAACCACACATTGATATTTCTCTCCCTCTCTTTCTCCCTCCCTGTCCCTCTCTAAAATAAATAAATAAGTAAAATCTTAAAAAAATACTAAAGTGCTAATGGGCTCAAGGTAGGTAAAATGGATGGGGTTACAGTTTAAAAGTATCTTTTTTAAAAAAAACTTGTCTGCGTTTTCTGATCTTCCTGAAATGAGTATGTAAGTATGTACTAATTTGTTACAATAAAAGCAACAAAATCATCTATTAATTTTGAAAATAAAAGTACAGGGCCTGACTCTATTATCATGGAAAGAAATGAATGAACCAAAGGACAGGTAATATCCAATTTTCCTCCACAAAGCAATTTGTGCTATTGTGACATGTGATAAAAATGTTTTAATAGCATACTTCACATCACATTTTAATTTATCCATTTACCTATCTGCCTCCCCCTCAGCCCAAGCTCCTCCAGAGCTGGGATTATTATCATTCATCTTTATATCCCTAGCACATAGGTCCGGAATCTCGTAGGTAAGGAATAAACACTGAATAATCAAGTAAACACCACACTGAAATGTTGAAAGATTTCCATTTTAGTTTCAAGCATGCTGCTCACAATCACATCATCTGCCTTTCTCTAACCAGAATGTAATCAATGTACTTATTTGTATGAAAACAAACTTTGACTTGAGAAAAGCAGTGGTTCCTCAAACCTAGACAACAGTCCAAAATGTCTGGGGGCTCCACTCCCAAACACCAACACTGCATCTGACCCAAAGTATCTCCAGCTATAAATTACACCAGGGCAAAAACCCAACCCACAGAGGGAGTTCTGGAGGCAAAATTAAGATAAAAGGCCAGGGACCGAGAGCTGAAGGCAAGTAATTCCTGGAAAGCATACAAGTTTGTGTGGTGGGATCTACACCAAAGATGTCATCAAACTTGGGGAATCTTAGAAAGTATTGCAGGAAAACTGCAAACAAACAAAAATAATCATACTATTCAGTGTTTTTAAGAGGATAAGAAAACGAATATATATTTGAAGCATTTTTTTTTTCCAGAGATCAGTGGAAGCATACTCATCAAAAGCTTTAAAGTTAAGCATAACTTTTGACCTAGTAATTTTACTTCTGAGGATTTATCCTAAGAAATTATTATGGATATGCATAAGAAATGAACTCTAAAGATGTTCATCATAGTGCCATCTATAATAAAAGAAACAAAAGAACACACAACACAATAAAAGCAGAAATAATGTGTCCAACAGCAGTGAATTGGTAAGGGTGATTATGGAATACCCACTTAGCAGAATATGTATTCTAAAGATACTATAGAAATATATTTTTAGATACAGAAAGATGTTCCTAATATGTTGGTACATTTTGAAAATATAGTTTATTGATTATGCTATTATAGTTGTCCCATTTTCCCCCCTTTATTCCCCTCCACCCTGCACACCCCTTCCCACCCACATTCCCCCTCTTTAGTTCATGTCCATGGGTCATATATATAAGTTCTTTGGCTTCTGTATTTCCTATACTATTCTTAACCTCCCCTGTCTATCTTCTACCCACTATTTATGCTTCTTATTCCCTGTACCTTTTCCCCCTCTCTCCCCACCCATTCCCCTGATGATAACCCTCCATGTGATCTCCATTTCTGTGATTCTGTTTCTGTTCTAGTTGTTTGTTTTTGTTTTAGGTTTGGTTGTTAATAACTGTGAGTTTGTTGTCATTTTACTGTTTATATTTTTTATCTTTTTCTTAGATAAGTCCCTTTAACATTTCATACAATAAGGGCTTGGTGATGATGAACTCCGTTAACTTGACCTTATCTGGGAAGCACTTTATCTGCCCTTCCATTCTAAATGATAGCTTTGCTGGGTAGAGTAATCTTGGATGTAGGTCCTTGCCTTTCATGACTTGGAATACTTCTTGCCAGCCCCTTCTTGCCTGCAAGGTTTCTTTTGAGAAATCAGCTGACAGTCTGATGGGCATTCCTTTGTTGGTAACTGTCTCCTTTCCTCTTGCTGCTTTTAAGATTCTCTCCTTATCTTTCATCTTGGGTAATGTAATTATGAAGTGCCTTGGTGTGTTCCTCCTTGGGTTCAACTTCTTTGGGATTCTCTGAGCTTCCTGGACTCCCTGGAAGTCTATTTCCTTTGCCAGATTGGGGAAGTTTTCCTTCATTATTTGTTCAAATAAGTTTTTGATTTCTTTCTGTTCCTCTTCTCCTTTTGGCACCCCTATGATTTGGATATTGGAACGTTTAAAGATGTCCTGGAGATTCCTAAGCCTCAACTCGTTTTTTTGAATTCTTGTTTCTTCATTGTGTTGTGCTTGAATGTTTCTTTCTTTCTTTGGGTCCACACCGTTAATTTGAGTCCCAGTTTTCTTCCCATCACTGTTGGTTCCCTGTACATTTTCCTTTATTTCACTTAGCATAGCCTTCATTTGTTCATCTAATTTGTGAC
>VMDR010032177.1:0-11793 GCA_007922815.1 Macrotus californicus
CTTCTTTAGACTGAATTCCCTCCCCAAATAGTAAGAATTAGTAGAATTTGAATAAAGAGGTTGTGTAAAGGAGATTAATGTAAGCAGAGAATAATTTCATCAAAATATCATATCAAAATACAATCGTGTGGTGCTTAATGACAGAGACACGCTATCAGAAATGCATCGTCAGGTGATTTTGTCCTTGAAGGACTGCTTAGAGTCCGTGATGAACAAAACAACATGGATTGAATCAAGCACAAGAGGGAACGACGCAATCAAGAGATGCAGTAAATGGGAGATGTATGAGACCACTGCTGGCATAACATGGCATACTGTTTGACAGCAACCTTTTATTTTTCTATTAGTAGAAAGAGTGCATTTTAAAAAAATGATAGAATGCATGGTATAGTAAATACATAAGCCAGGTACGGAGGCGTTCATCGTCACCATCAAGGACTGTGGGCTGTCCACAGCTGCCTGAGCTGCACTTCCCTAAGGCAGGTGCTGCCGCAGGTGTGTTTGCCCCGGGGCCACCACAGGCCTGGGGAGGGGGTTGTGCCGCGATGGTGCGATGTCACTGGATGATGGGAATATTTTAGCCCCACTATAATCTTATGGGACCACTGTCATATGTGCAGTCTAAAATGTGTGAGGCACATGATTGTAATGCTAAACACGATTAATCCTTCAATAATAACACGATATTTATCTCTTGAACCATTGAAAGTGTTCAATAAGTAGAGTAATTATTTCTTAAGTCTCCTATGCTGTTTTTCTATTTAAAGACTGACAGTTTATTTTTTATTATTATTTTTCATGGTTTTTTTAAAGATTTTATTTATTTATTTTTTAGAGAGAGGGGAAAGGAGAGACAAAGAGAAGGAGAGAAACATCAATGTCCAGATGCCTCTCGCACGCCCCCTACTGGGGACCTGGCCTGCAACCCAGGCATGCGCTCTGACTGGGAATCAAACGGGTGACCCTTTGCCTCGCAGACTGCTTTTCTATTTACAAGCCAATATTTTATGATTTTTAAAAACATGGTCTGAACAACAGCGTGATTAGATAGGTTTGAGAGGGATAGGAATAGAGACTCAAAAAAGGGTGAATGACTTGTCCAAGTCATATAGCCTTATGTTTGATAAGGATGAGGCTATAAGTAAATTTTAGTTCCTGTATTAGTGAATTCAATCAGTACAGGCATACCGTGTCTTATTGTGCCTCACAGATGTTGTGCTTTTTTTTTTTTTTTTATTGAAGGCAAAGGACTGCAACTCACTTTGTTGTGCTACTTGCTTTACTGCAGTGGTCTAGACTAGCGAGTTCTATCTAACCAGTGGGCCACAAGAACCTTTAAAACATGCAATGCCTGGCTATTTAGTCATGGGCACTGACCTCTTTTTCCTTAGATTTTCAAATTAAATAAAAAAGACAATAGACAACACAACAACAGCTGTCTGATATGAATGAATCAAAATTATGCCTATTTTTGTCACATCGGCAAAAGATACATTTTTTAGTGTGCTGCAGAATATTAGTAATTAGAAGGCTGAGATGAAAAGGTTGAAAACCGCTGGTCCAGACCAAACCCAAATATCTCAGAGGTAGCACATACACTGTTTGCAAACTCAAGTTCTTAGAGTGAGGTAGATCTGTATCTAAATCTGTTCGTCTTCTTACTTGTGATGTAGTTTTAGAAAAGTCATTTCTTCTTGCTTCCCCTCTGCTTTTCTATTTGCAAAAAGGAGTTACTAATAAGAAAGTAAAGAAATTTGGGCATATTGATAAAGTCACTTAAGAAAAATCCCAGCATACGGTAGCCTGTAGGTGAACGTTTTCAAGGAGCGACGTGGCACAATGGCAGGAGCAGGGGCCACACTCTGGGTTTGGAGAGGACTGATTTCCAGTCTTGGCTTTCCCGATGATTGTGTCCTTGCACAAGTTTGTTCATCCCTCTGTAATCCACATATATGATGTCTACCGATTTGAACAAAATAACAGAAAGTGATACATGATGCTTGACATAGGGTAGATAATGCATAAACAGATGTCTCTATTATGCCAACCAGGTTGCCTGTACATTCTCACCTATAGTTTATAAAAAAAAATGCCATGTGTGTTGATAGAGAGCAGTGACATGCCAATCTCACATTTCAATATAATTTACATAAAAATAATTATCAAAAATAGAAAATGGTTTTTCTGAATTGATAAAACTTGACTCTATCTATATTAAGTGAAGTCTGGGAACTGGTTTCTCCTACTTTGTCTAGAATTGAATTCCTGAGTCGTATGACTTTCACCTGCCTTGGATTTAGAACTTGAATTTAGCTCAAATGGGATCTTGGCTTAGCACAGGTATGGTGATTTCAGCCAGATTCAGAGTACACAGGCTCCAGAATCAGAGTTTTTTTTCCCGAAGTTGGCTGTAAGTTTTACAGAATCAGAGAATCGTAGAAAGTAAGCGACATTTTGGCCATAATAACTCTGACCCACATTGTAACATCCTGTCCCCACATTCTCGAGAAGATGACTCCTACAGGGGTTGTCCCACTGCGGCCCAGGATGGCTATGAATGTGGCCCGACACAAAATTGTAAATTTACTTAAAACATTATGAGATTTTTTTTGTTTTTGTTAGGGTTTATGTATTAAATGTGTGGCCTAGGACATCTCTTTTTCTTTCAGGGTGGCCCAGAGATGCCAAAAGTTTGGACACCCCCGTCGGAGATACCTGTAAATAATCTATTACAATGACTTAAACATGCGAAAGTTCTTGGGTTGTCCATCATTGCATCATGCTAATTATTTCCCTGAAATATTAGATCACTTCCCTCCATTTAACTTCACCCCCACCCTTCACTTTTACATTCCTTTAATAATTTTTTAGGTTGAGTTTCAAATTTAAGATACTCAACAGTCAGCAATAAATATATCTTATCTTAGGTGTAGCATTTCAAAAATTATGCTCAGAAACCTACAGCAAGTCTAAGTTAACTCTCAAAAGCATTTCATATTCTCATCAAGAATTCTATGCTTACATCTGCTAATCTGCTCATAGCTTCATCATTCACTTAGACATTCTCATCTAATCCAGCCAAACACTCTGTCTCTTATGGTTTGTCTGAGTCACTTTTAGCATTGCAGAAGGGCAAAAATCCCTTCCCTACAGTGTCTCTCGTAGGTCCGTGTATGTCAATATATGTGTATTTAGTGAGAACCTGCCAGATACTCAGCACTGAGCTAAATTCTGGGCATTGAAAAGTAGATAAAAATTTCCCTCCCCTCCAGTTTCCCTTGGTCTAATGAGAAGACGCATAGGAAATTGGTAACAGGACACACTATGCTGAGTTACATGGTGAAGGAATAGGCAGGATATGCTGGCAGTTGGTGGTGGGGAAATCCAGGTGGCTCTATTGTCCCAGAGGACCTGAAGTCGATCTCTCTTTTTCTAATGAAGTATGATTTCTTGAGTCTCTATTCTATATTCTAAACATACTCTATAAGTGTTTACTATTAATACTATTATTCCTTCATCCACACCCCTTCCATTTTTCAAAGATACTTTTATACCCTCCTTTTGAATACTTTTAGATAAATAAGATAGCTTTTAGATCGTCAAAACTGTGACCCACTTAATAAATAAAATTCACATTAAATCCAGCATGTGCATATATATTATGTGTAGATACATGCATATATTCATATAATACATAAACACTAGAGTGTTATGCACTCTAATACTTTTTATTTAATTTTATTCTGTGCTGTTAATAGCAACCAGAAGAATGCTTGTCACGACATACTGCATTTAATTTAATGATAAAATCATGAGCTGAGGTCCGTTGTCCGGACACACTGAAGGGAATAATATTGCCAACGAATCAATAAATTACGTAGTGCGGCACGTGCCACAGAGGGAATCTGTAAAGACGTCAACGTACGAATGACACCTGAGGGGGCCTGAGAAACACATTGAGGGCAAGAACTGGATTATGGTTATTTTTTACTCTGCAATATTTAGCATTTAGTTGGTTCTTAACAAATGCTTATTAAGCTAATGAAGCTGGGTGAAGTTAGCATCACTTACAAATAATCCCCTAATAGGGACATTGCTTCTTTCGCTACGATAAAGACAAGCTCTGGGCATGTTTGCCACCACACTCGCCTGCTCCTGGTGTCGACCATAATGACTCCCGGTCCTCTGAACCTTGGGTTCTTTCTCAGTATACTGATGCAGGCAGCTGCTACCAACCTCCCGGATGTGGAGCGGATGGTGAAATCTGTTTTTAGGATATTTCTTTATAACTTCATTTATTTGTATATTACTGACAGGTTGACCAGAGGCAGCTTTACTGTCGGTCTTTCTTTGGATTTTCCCTTTTCTTAAAGGCACACACGATGTCTTCTAATTCACTTCAACTCTACAGAGTGCCTGATACGATTTCTGGCACACAGTGGGTTCACATATTGAGATGATATAAATTTGTTGTAAATTCGATTCCACTTTTCCATCCAGGGGGACTGCTAAATTGTGAACATATTTTTGCTTTCCTGATTCATAATATATGAGTAGTCTAATCCCAGATGGCCCATCCTTCAGAAACATATGGACAAGACTATTTACAAGGAGTGCTCTTACAGGAGCCGGTTCCACTTAGCCGGGGAAGCTGTGGGATTTTGCCAAGACGTTTCAAGCTACTCATTGAGAAGGAGGGTGAGTAGGTCTTAGTCATGTGGCCACGGGACTGAAAAAAGTTTGACACAAATCTTCCCTAAAGGATATGGATTTTCACCACTAGGGAGGGGTGAGATAGAATGTGTTAGGGAGTTCCTCTGTCTCCAAGCACAGGGCACAAGCACATTGCAGTGAATGGATAATACGGCTGTGAGCTTTTTGGTGGTGGTTCTTTACAGCCAAAATAGGTTATGTTGGTCATTTTGGTGCATGCCCAGGGAGGGCAGCTGCAAGGAAGGAAAAGAGCCCGATATTTACTTCTCACCTACCACACACCACTGTGCTTTGTATACATTTTGGGTATTATATTTAGGATGAGGACTGGTAGTAGAAAATACTTGAAAAGGTAACAGCTGTCAAATGACGAGAAACCTATAGACTATAAGTGCGATTCAGGTTTTTACCTAGCAATGGGAGTAACCGGATTAGGTGTATGCTTTTCATTTCTCAGCGTATAGTTTATAGAGTTAACAGCTCAACCCTCCCCTGCTGTGTCACTGCAAGAAAGCCTCAAAGCCGGAGTCACTATCACTGCTTATAGAATTTCTCAAAGTCTGCAAGAAACAAAACGGAATGAGTTATGTAAAAATATGCCAGACCTACGTGTAAGCAATCCACAGTTAATAGAGTTGGAAATAGTTCAGTTTTCAGCTTGCCCTGCGCACACCCATGTAACTCTGATAAACAAAGTTCCAATGACAGAGATGACACATCTACTCTGATGTGCTTGACTTTATGCTAAGCTGTGCTGCCTTTCTTGGTGAGCTTTCTCCACAGTGTCTGGTACATACCAAGTGGCCAATAAGCGATGCTTGCCTGAACAAGCACTGGCGGATTTCCATGGACTCTCAGTGCCTCCCCCCTCCGACACCACTCCTATGCATCTGCACTCTCAGCGGTCTCCCCTGACATTCCCTTTTCTTTTGGGCCACTGGCACCCGGAGCTGGAGCTAGAGCAGCTATTTAGAATCCTTTCTGTTGCTTGTGACACTGCCTCTTGGACTGATGGTCAGGGCTGGGTCCAGACGTTTTGCTACAAACCAGATCAAACAGTCTGCTGAGGGGTTTTTCCTGGTCCCCGTAATCTGATGACTAGTATTTGTAGGAGATTTAAATCATGTTTGCATGGTTTAATAAGATGAGATCAGAAAAAATGTTTAAAATATGCAGTGAAAATTTCAGTGGCTTACCAATTCATCATGGCTCTTATTTACTTTCTGTTTTAAACAGAAGTTGAAGTCCATGCAGTCAGAAAACCCTCCCAGAGGCCCAAGCTGGGGAGAGTTACCTCGTACTCACACTTTCAGTGCTGTGCTATGTACATCGCCTACGTTATTGTATTTAGTCATTATAATAATTATAAGGTGCAGGCGTGATTAGTTCCACATTCCTTATGACAGACATACAGACAGTTTAGATCATTTACTCATGGTCTTGCAGCTAATAAAAGGAAGAGATGGGTTTTAAGCATAGATCAGAGCACCTGCAAAATCCTGTACAGACACAGCCTTTTATTTAAAACTCAGCCACCTAAAAAGCCCTGCTTAGGCTTCTGTAAATTTCTACCATCTGCTGAGAAGCTGGAGCGTCACCTAGCCCGAGCACTGTCTTATTACCAGTGAATAAATGTCAGGATAAAGACTGTGAAAATCATCTGTTACCTTAGTCTTCAAGAGGGGCATTCACTCCAACCTGACAGTGCTTTCCAATGATGCTGGGAAACAAATAGATTAGTGAGGCCGGCGTCTTAGGGGGTACGTAACCTTATGTATCTGAACATTTAGCTTCTTAAAATTCACAAAGAAAAACCTTATGGTGCCATCATTCGACCCAGCTAACATCATCAGTATGGCTCAAGGGCTGTGGCTTTGTACAGTCACCCTAGCAGCAGTGAACATATGGTTTTACTTCTCTCGAAAGCCTCAAGGCATCTGACAGTACCTTTCATGGATAATGGATAAAGGCTGCCATACCAGTAGGTAACTTCTGCTACATCAGTATTGCCTTCGTGCCAAGAATGCTGAGCGAATTCTGGGAGGTTTTAAACTGACCTAGGTCTGCTCTGTCAACAGTCACACCCTCAGGAGCAGCAGGGGGAAATGCTTCCCCTGTAACTGCACTTTGGAGTTCCCCTACGTTTGCATGAGCTCCTTAAAACAGAAACCTCTGAAACACAAGTTAAGCCACAAGTTGTAGCTGCTACATTTTTTTTAGCTGTTGCTTTGATTGTGTTAATTTGTTCTTTTTGATACCTTCCCTACTGCTTCTGGGTGAGAACGTGTAAGTTTTTGTTATAATCGCCTCAAGGAACTATTACAAGTGTGCTTTGAGAGAATATCCAAAGAAAGTTAAGTAATTGAAAATGTTTTGCACTGTTTCCCAGGTTTCCTCTAGCATCTAAACTATAAATAGAATCACTATTTATTGGTGTCAATATCTTCCTAGCAATTAAGTGCAATTCTATCTAATCTGCATTCCATTGTCAGTTGTTTGAAAGGGTCAACATCTCCTTTCTGCTTTCCTCCAAGAACTCTCATAATACTCAGAAATAGTTATGAACGGCCTGGAAATCAGTAAGCTCCACAGTGGCTTTTCACTTAATTGTGAAGAGGACAGACATGGGCAGTTTCTGAATCTTCCGGAGTTACTGTAGTATAAGGAACACAGAGGGTGTATTAGAACTAGATTCAGATGGATCTAAAATCATCTCTACTAGTACTGCTTCATCTTCAGCAGGTTACATAATTTTCTTTTATTGATTCTAGAGAGAGTGAATGGAGAGAGAAAGAGAAGCAGAGAAACATCGATCACTTGACTCTTTGCACACTCCCCAGAGGGGGACTGAACCTACAACCCAGGCATGTCCCTGACTGGGAATCGACCCTGCGACCCTTTGGTCTGCAATATGTCACACTACCAACTGAGCCACACCGGCCAGGGCAAGTTATAAAAATTTTTGATCATTGGTACTCTTATTATTTATACTCCCTTTTGCCTTGTTCTATGTACTTGTTCAGGCTCCCAAATGAACACTCGTCAGTGAGTCCCTTCTCCCAGTCCTGCACAGCTGTGCTTAAAACACATTCTAAATTTCACTTTTCCCCCTCAGCTCCATAACCCCAAATGCCAGCCCAAGACATCATCTGCTCTCACTTGGGCCACAGCCTCCCACTTGGACTCCCTGCTTTCACTCATGTACCCTTTACTATTTCTCTCCTTTGTCCCTATACAGTCATACTGAAACTTAAAATTAAAATCAGGTTATATAATTCCCTTGATTCATGTTAAAATCCCCTATTTCTTACAACTGCCTGTAAGACATATATTATCCGATCCTGGCTTTTTTTTTTCCATTTTTTTCTGCTTTTTGCCATGACATTTTGTTCCAAACAACCTAGAATTTTTGACGCTTTTTGAAAACACCAGATTCTCCCCATCTCAGAGCATTTGGCCTCACCATTCCCTCCACCTGGAACTCCTTTCCCCAGGATATTTATGTTACATCCTTCGTATGACTGGGGGCTCAGGGAGCCCTCCTTTTAGCTCCGTATTTAAAAAGGAACTTATGCCCACCCTGAATCCCTGCCCTATAACACTGATGTGGTGCTACATTTGATTGTCACCACCTGCCTCTGTTTTGTGTGTCTGTTTGTTTATGAGACTAGGGATTTTTGTTTCTTTCGTTTGATGTTGAATCCTCAGTATCCAGAGAAGTGTTTGCAAATAACAGGCAAGCATTATTTATTTATTGAATAGATAAATTAATAGGTGAATGAATAAACTCTGTATTTTCTAAAAATGGCATTGATAATTCCCCCTTTGCAGGAATTCTATAAAGATTGGAGTTAAAATATAAGGCAACTAATCATGTCTGGCATGAGACTCTCCTAAATGATTATTGCTACAAAATTCAAACTAGCTAAATGATTGAAAACGGATCTCAAGGGCAAACAGTACTTTTGAGAATACATGGAATGCGGTGAATTTAAATCATATAATGGGGTGCCTGGGAGTTTTTTGAATACTTACATCCTGATGGAGACCCTGCGGCCCATACATGAGATTAATGAAGAAAAAGCATTTCTTTATATTTTAGACTGGCAAACATCTTAACATTTTTGGACATATACTAAAATGTAGCATTCCTAGAATTATTTGTCTTAAGTTATTACTTATAACTACTATTATTTGCGATATCCACAGAAGTTCCGTGACCACCAGGCTGAGATGTGGATGTGATTGGCAGTGACTGGGGCTGCCATTGTCTGTAGAGACGTGATTTTAGTTGTGTGATCCTCTGGTTAAATTTTTCAGTATTATCTACATTACTAGAACTACCTCCTGATTAATTTTAACTTAAAATCTGATCTATAATTATTATTTAATGTATCTTCCAATATTTACAAAATGATGTCACATTGAAGATAATTGCATTTTATGTATCACTTTTGCGAGGAAGACATACACAAACAGAGTCATATCTATTATTTTTCTGATTCATTTTCTGGATATTTACATGTCTGTACTGATGGGATTTTATTGGGAGGCTTGGGTTGACTCTCACATTCATCTTCTCCTGGATTTCTGGGACTTAAATCAGTTCGAGTTCTGTTCCTTAAAAACATAAATTACAGCATAGAAATGATTACAAGGTAGAGTTGATAACTAGAATATCCTTACAGGCTTTGGCTCAGTTGCTTTGGTCATGGTGGCCAGTGTTACCTTTGAAGTTAAGTCCGGCAGAGACCATTGGAACCATGTCTCCAGCTGCCTTGAATCCTCCCCTGGTATCAGAGGGCAAGCTGCTGAGCTCCAGGCTTGTATTTATTTGTGAATGGTTCACACTCATTTGCTCAGTCACATCTGTGCCAGGCTAGCCATCCTTGAATAACTGAGGACATTTTCATGCCTGTATCACTCTTTGCTCCTAGTTCATTTTCCTTTAACCTTTGCAGAAGAGGGCTTTGTCTGGGCCACTCACTACTCTTAGGAAAATCTGCATGGCTAGAGTGTGGGCCACACAGGGTGCTGAATGCTCTGATGCCTCTTTCCAGTAGTGAGAGCTAAGGCGCTTCAAGGAGGGAGGGGGAAGGGCAGCCTTCATTAAAGCCACACAGTTCTACTCCAACCTTTCTTCTGGATTGTGGGTCTATTCACTTTACATGCACATAACTAAATGTAGTTTCTTAAGGGGTGTTGTCTGATTAGTTTACGCAAACAAGCAAACCACCAACAAAATTTATTTTATGTATTTATTGTGGTATTATGTTCATCTTGAGGAGCTATTCTTGAGTTGAAGATATATCTTAAAAGTATCGATATTTTAGAATTTAGAAATTATGTGTGTGCAGAACCTTATGCAAAATGGAACTATTGTTACTTGGCATTTTGGTGCCAAACCTGATGCCAATCTGATAAACTATGGATTCTCTCTCCATTTGCAAGTTACCAAAAGTTCTGTTTGAAATATTCCTACCTCAAAGCAGAGACCCTATTCTTGCTCCTTTGATGCAAATTAATACTTACCTAAAGCTGACTTGACAGAGTTTGCCCTGATGCCATCTGCCCTAGAATACAACCTCTCCAGGCTTATCTGGCAAGGCAATGTATTTTTCAGAGTCTCACTGCAGTTTAGGAAAAAAAGAAGTTTCAAAAGGAAAATAAATAATTTTTAGAACTTGGAGGCAACAAATATATTCTTAAGTAGGTGAATGGATAAATAAACTCTGGTACATGGACAGCGGAGCATTATTCAACACTAGACAGAAATGTTCCAACAAGCCATGAGAAGACAGAGAGAAAACTTGAAGGCATATTACTAAGTTAAAGACGTCAATCTGAAAAGGGTGCAGGCCATATGATTCCAATGATATGATGCTCTGGAGAAGGTAAAACTATAGAAACAATGAAAAGATCAGTGATTGCCAGAGTTGGGGTGGAGAGATGAATAGGCAGAGCACAGAGGTCTTCAGCAGCAAATATTTTAATGATTGGACATATGTAATTATATATTTGCCCAAACTCATAGGAAGTACAACACCAAGAGTGAACCCTAAGGTCAAATTATGAACTTTGAATGATTACGATATGTCAGTATAGTCCCTTCCTTGTTTTAAAAAACAAACAAACAAACAAAAAACAAACAAACTCAGGTACCGTTCTGCAAAGCAGTGCTGATAGTAGGGGAGTCTATGCATGTGGCAGAGCGGAATGTGTATGGGAAATCTCCCTATCTTCCTAACGGTTCCATCATAAACCTAAAATCATTCTAAAAAATAAAGCCTTAAAAAGAAAAAGAAAGGAAAGAAAGATGAGTGTCTTTGATTTCTGAAGTGAGTCAAAGGTAAAGAAACAATGCCCTTTACCCTTTGATGTTTATCATCAAATAAGACTGTGCACAAGATAAATTCTAAAATTCATCCAGTACGGATCAGATCTCTTCTTACAAAGCCTAATGACTTGCCCTTGATTCTGATTTGTTCTTGTGGAGCATGTGAGTTGGAAAAATAAGACTGTTGGGCTTTTATTCTTGAGGCTTCCAATGACTAGACAAGACAGATCCAAATATTGGGATTCTGCTTACTACAAACACTTTATTGGAAAAATAAGTTTAACTACGGTTTTTTCCTGCAAGGACCCAATTGGATGGGACCTTATTTTATTAATAAAAGTAAATCAATCAATGTATGACTTCATGTGATTCTTATTTTATTAAAAAAACTTCTCACTGTATTAAGAACACTTTATAAGAACACTTTATAAACCATCAACAATAAGATAAAATAAGATTTTTTTAATCAGGAGAATCTTTATTAAGATTTAATTTTTTATTTAAGAATCACTTACATGGTCCCCTTCTGGTTACAAAACTAGGAGTTGCCACCCATGGTATAAGAGATGGGGGCAATAAATCTACCTTTTATGACTTCATGAAGGTTACCTTTTTGTGGAAGCCATGGGTTAATTGATGTAAGAAGCTCTAGGAAGAAAAGGGATGAGTCTCTCTGATCTCTTTTCCAGATTTGAAATTAGGAACATTTGTCAGGAAAGAGTGGTAGGCTATAAAGAATGCTT
>VMDR010032178.1:0-11793 GCA_007922815.1 Macrotus californicus
AGAGGGAAAGGGAGGGAGAGTGAGAGGGAGGGAAACATCAATCTGTTGCCTCTCATACTCATCCAACTGGGGATTGAACCCCCAACCTAGGTGTATGCCTTGACCCGGAATCGAACCTGCGACCTTTCAGTTTATGGAAAGACACTCTAACCTACTGAGCCATACCAACCAGGGCAAAAACAAATTAGTTTTATTGGTTACCATTGTGACATCTGCTGTCTCCCAGAAATTTGTTAAAATCTTCTATTCATTGATGCTCTTTCTCTTCCCAATTCTTTTCATTGTTTTGAACTTACATCTATGCATCTGCTTAGCAAAATTTTACTGGTATAAATCCATAATCTCAATTTCCAGTCAACAAATATTTGTTAAATGGTTATCCAGCTGTCCCTCAAAGTGGAGGTAAATAGATTCTTTACATATTGTCTATCTTCTTACTTTTATGATAGTCATGGAGTACTTTATAAAAAACTGAACTGTAGAAAACTGACTTTATAGGGGGACTACTATTATAGCAATATGTTTAACCCTAATAGCTAAGAGATTATGACCATGATTTTAGATATCAAAAAAAGTGGAATATAATCTACTAATATTTTTTATTTGCACAAAGTTTGATATTGAGTTACCCTATAACCAAAAACAGTCATTTTTCTTCACCTACCAAGTGAAGAAAATTTATAATCTCTCCATAGTGTTATGCTGTGAATTCATTGACTACTGAGAAGTATTAAATAAAACAACTTTCTTATGTTTAAAAAATCATCTAAAGTAGTTATCATGTTGGACTCCATTTTTATTTAAAGAAGGATACTTGTCTCCCCCTGGTTATGCTTACTCCTAGATTTCTCCACTGATTTTTTTTTCATTAAAATTTTTTTTAATTTGAATTTTTTGGGGTGACATAGGTTAATAAAATTATATAGGTTTTGAGGGTACAATTCTATAATACATCAACTGTATACTTTATTGCATGTTTACCACCCCAAGTCAAGTCTCCTTCCCTCACAATTTTCCCCACTGATTCTTATACAGAAAGTTTCATATCTAGACCTACCAGTCAAGGGCACTGATGCTTTACTCAGTAGCTCACCCATCTTCCATTTTTGAGAAAGTTTTCCCAATGAGCAGGTACAGCTAGGTTACTTTGTGACTGGATGGGTGGTACTTGCTTAATTCTTTATGTAGTAGGATGTGCTTACTAAGAATTTTGCAATGAATGGGTAAGTGGATCTGACAAATGTTGGGTAATTTTTCCTTCCCAACGCTGAACTCAGTTTCTACAGGGAAATGACATGTTCCTATGTGTGGCCTTAAGAAAGCTTTCACTATTCATCTTGATTTCCTTATTGGCAAATAGGAATACCTACAATGGCTTGATCAAATAACCTCTGTGTCCTGATCAAACAAGGAATCTCAGAAAATGAACGTTCCGTATGGCCTCATTTGTCAATACTGCATATTCATGCGTGGGAAACACACACATAGTTACTAGTGTGAGGCCTCATTCTTTTGCCAGCCTTAGCATCTATCATTGCATTCCAGATTCTATATGATTTAAATTGATAATGAGTTACAGGTTTATAATTATATGCTACAGAGTGACTCATTATGCATAGGCATACTTCTATCATCCAAGTGGGCTTCTTTTAATTAAAGGACTGGGAAACTTTTAGAATGTAGCTTTGTTAGTCTAAACTGTGGGAGAATAACCCTGTCCTTGGTGAGTCCAAGTTGTGTTGCACATGGTGTCGGTTGTGGTTTTCTCCAATGAATCTCATTTCCTTTTTTTCTAGTTTCTAGTTGGTTTGGTGTTGCTGGTCATCTGAGCCAGGATTTCCATAAACGCAATTCTACCCAGGGGTTTTGGAGAGAAATAAAACTTGGGTGTGCTGTCTGACCTCCAGTGTGTCCTAGAGACTAAATTCCTTCTTCTCTGGTTTTTTCTTCTATTTCTCCCACAGCCCTCTTTATTCTCCCCTCTTTCTTCTTCAAACGGCTGCCATGGTGGCTTTTAAATGTATTTAAACCTCAAGAAATAAAAGCATTTTGTAGTTCCTGAGGCTAATGTCCCTGAATTGAGACCAGGTCATCTCTGCTTTCAAACCTGCATAGGTTTTTCATGGTAAAGGTATTCTGTGTTGAATAAAGAGTCTCACTTCAGGATATCTAAGAACCGTTGCCTCTGAGTCCCAGCGTTGTAAAAAATGAAGTGATTGATCATAGGAACTGGCTAGGAAAAAAGATAGCAAGAGTCTTAAATTATGTATTTGTTCATGAAAAGGGTTACAGTCTCTGAGTCACATCCAGCCCCTTAATTCCACACATGCACCACCCATTGAAGCTAACAGCTACCATGGTATCTCTATTGAAGTTTTTGGAGAACACACAGAATGTGTTAATAGTTCATATTATATCATACTGTAACTTGGGCGCTTGGCAGGGACACATACTCCTCTCTTTAGAAAAAAATTAGTATCTGTTTGATTCTCTGATAAAACAAATACTACAAAAGAATATTGCAAAACCTTGAAGGTTTGGCAGGGTTTCTCATGTGGGTGGAAAAATGTCATTCTGAAGCCAAACTGGAATTGCTTATGAAAATATAACATAAAAAATACGTTAAAAAAGAACCTCAATAAAAAACACATATAAATGTATAAAACAACAAAGCATATTGACTTTTTACCAGCACATATCCTATAAACACAATGATGTCATTGTGATGTTTTAGAAAGGGCAAATTTCTGTTAGCAGTAATAACTGGAATCTCTCTATTATGCTGATTTTAACCCTTATCAGATTCTCACTGTGTTTGGATCTGTGTCTACTGGTGTTGATATGTTTATAATTTGCGCCCACTCTCATTCCACTTCTAAAGCTTAGTTATACAGCATAGCACTCTTGCTTCTCAGAAAAGAAAGTGACTTAAAACTGGGAGATCTTTTAGGCTTGTCTTTATTCTCAGTGAGAATATAAAAAGATTAATCACTGGGATGTTGTGAGTCTAGAGGCAAAATTACTCTTCTTACGCCAGCTTCATGATTTGAACTCCCATTTTAACTGATTTCCATATGTCCTTGTTTTACCCACCATAATCTCTTATAAAAGCTTCAGCATAGTGACGCTTTTCCCATGATGCCACAGGATAAATATGTGGGGCAAGGGAGGATGAACGGGGCTGTAAAACACTAGTTGGTTGGAATAAAGATTTAGTGTTTTCAACGAGTGGTTTATTTTTGGTTTTGTTTGTTTTTCAGTTGAGGGGCTATATTGAAGTGCTTTTTCTAAGCATCATCCCATAGATATCCATCTGTCTTTCCACTTACCACTATCTGTTCTTTCTACAGAACACAACAAATAAAAGAAATGTGGCTTCAGGCCCTGGCTGGTGTGGCTCAGTAGATTGAGCGCAGGCCTTCAAACCAAAGGGTCGCCAGTTCAATTCCCAGTCAGGGCACATGACTGGGTTGCAGGCCAAGTTCCCAATTGGGGGCTTGTGAGAGGCAACCACACGTTGATGTTTCTCTTCCTCTTTTTCTTCCGCCTCTCCCCTTTCTCTAAAAAAATAAATAAATAAAATCTTAAAAAAAAAGAAAAGAAATGTGGCTTCGAAATTCCCTATGAAGAAAACATGACTAATGTAAATTGCCATGGTTATCGTACCCCATACATCCTGGGACTGTGTGTATTAATGGTGCTTCTTTATTAGGTGACATATGATCAATTTCCCCCAAATTAGAGAAACTATTTCTTGCTAAATGAAGGAACTGAAACAGGCTTCATAGAACAGGTTGGGGATTGTTCCAAACAAAGGGAATACTATAGCTTAGTAGAAGGAGTGGGAGAAACATGATTAAGTTTCCTGAGTTGTAGTTAATGAGTAATCAATGAAGCATTTATTAAGTTGTCCTTGTATTCCCAAAAGTGAGGTAGTGTGAGAATCAATGATGTCCTCTGACATGGTATTTTGCCTTAAAGAAACTTATGATCTGGTTAGGTAATACGTATTTACATATTGGATGAAAGCACTATATTCTTTTGAACTGAAATGCATGAAGGCAGATATTAGTGATGCATGAAGAAGCTAGATCAAGGTGATGGAAGCTGAAAGACGGTCATTGGAGAATTTTAGGTGGACATTGAGACTCCCGGCCTGAGAGATGAGCCCAAGTGGCCACATCTGATGTTTGTTGAGGAGACAAGCATTGACATGTAGCAGTATTTATGGAAAATAAGTTTGGGGACCCTGATCACTGAAGGCAGATGAGTTTAACCTTGAAGAGAAAAAGGGAAACCATAGTGGGTTCCTAATGACAGTGGTATTGCAGGAAGATAAATCTGCCAGCAAGGCATAGAATGGAACGGAATAGGGAGATATCAAAGGCTGATGGATTTGTTAGAAGTCTGTTTTTTAAAAAGTAATTTGTTGAGGTGAAATTCACATAGCATAAAATTAACATTTTAAAGCGAACAATGCAGTGGCATTCAGTACATTCACAAAGTTGTACAACCAATACCTCTGTCTGGTTGGTTCCAAAACATTCCCATCATTCCAAAATAAAACTCCTTAGCCGTTAAAAGCAGTTTCTCTCTTTTTTCTCCCCTGCCTCTGACAAACATTTTGTGTCTGGCTTCTTTCATTTACCATAATGTTCTCAAGGCACACCCACCTTGCTGTGTGGATCAGTACTTCATTCCTTTTTATAATAAAATTCGGGAAGTCAGTTTTTACTAATGCAGAGGAAGGTGGCTGAAATGACGAGTCTAAAATATGTTTTGCAGCAGGAGTCACTGTTAAACCCTGTAATTCCATTTTGTCTACATAAAAGAAGACTCTAAGATGTTTATACCTGGTGGAGATATTATCTCACTGATAGAATAGTTGAAGGGAGATTAATTTTAGGGACCAAGACCTGGAGTTTAGCATAAGAATGAAATTAGTAAGTAGAAGATATCTCACAGAGATCTGAAAACTCAGGAAAGAATTTAGAATTGGGGTTTAGAGCAGAAAATTTGATAATCATTCTTTAAGTTTAAACTGATAATGATAAGCTGGAAAATAGCCTGATGATAGGAATGAAATATTCCACAGAATGTCAAGAGGAAATTTTATTTTAGCAAAGTGTTTTGTTCTGCCTATAATGGGACAAAGTTGAAAACTGGAGGCAGAAGCTCTGTGGAGACAAGGAGCCATGCTGAAGGGGTGCTGCCAAGGCTTATTACCAGCGAGTGTAGCAGTGGGAATACACAATGATGGGAAGCTCACTGGTGTTGCAATCCTGCTAGAGGAGAAACCCTGAAGAGAGCAGAGTTAGGTGGAATGATGGAAAGACTATAAGATTTTGAATCAAATAAATTAGGGTTCAAATACGGACTCTGAATTACTACCTGAATGTACTTAGACAAATAACTGAACTTTTCTGAGGTGGGGAATGATTAAATGAGACAACATTTGTGAAAGGTACATAGTACTCAGACAGGAAATTACATGTATGTATGTTTGGAGGGGTGGGCAGGCAGAGAGGATGCTCACAAATCTATGTAGTGCTCACGTGCTAAGGATGATGAATGTTGAATCTTGAAAAGTGAAGAGAGAGGCAGTTCACTTATTTATTTGACTTGTCCCTAAAAGGAATTATAAAGATGGTTTGCAAAGATGTATATCATAAGAAAGTAGTTTGCAAGGGTGTTTTATGAAGGCACATATATTACAAGATCAAAATAAGTAAAAGTTAGGTTTCAGAAAAATAAGGCAAGGGCAACAGAAGAAAATAAAACCAAAGAAGCCTCAAGTGAAATTAGAACATAAACCAAGTGCCGTGAATTTTATACCTTTGCTAGAGACAGGCTGTAAATTGGGCTTGAAATGTTAGATACTGTTGTTCGTTTGTTATAGAGGCATCTAAGAGGAACTATCCTGCCATCAAAGGCTGAGAGAGGGCAGCTGGCAAGGAGGCTGACAGGTAGCTAACTGCAGATATTAAATGGTTTTCTTCTAATGGATATCCCACTTTATTACTGTAAGCACATCTTGCTGTCACATCTGTTAACAGCTTGTGTAAAACTTTGCTTAATTTGTTTTTCAGGGATGTGTTTAAGTAGATAAAGATTTTTTGAGCCTTTCATGCTGTTTCTCTATTACTTTGCATCTCACTAAAGTGGCTTTTTTGAAACCCACATATTAAAGCCATCTGAGTGAACACTGGAGAAAAAGTAGGCTTTCTTGGTTGTCAAGGGCAATAAAGATTGGGTTGTTCATTTCCAGGATGAACTTGTTTGCATGGAGGAGCTGACCAGGGTCAGAAAGAGGAGGCTGGCTATCTTAGCACCTGTTGGATTGGATCTTCAGTTTGGCATAAGTATTTTGTTTGGAAAAAAATTGCCAGAATGTTGGAAACACTCATATTTAAACATAAACATGCTTCAAAAATACAGTTCTTTTTAAAAAAAATTTTATTGTTTATTTTTTAAGTATTTTCTATTGATTATGGTATTAAAGTTGTCCCATTTTTTTCTCCTCTTTCTCCCCCTCTGCCCTGTAGTCCCCTCCCTCCAACATTCATCCCCCGACCTTAGTTCATATCCATGGGTCATACATATAAGTTCTTTGGCTTCTCCATTTTCTATACTATTCTTAACCTCCCCCTGTCTATTTTGTGCCTACCAATTATGCTTCTTATTCCCTGAACCTTTTCCCCCCATTCTTTCTCTGCCCCGTCCCCAATGATATCCCTCCATTTGATCTCCATTTCTGTGATTCTGTTCCTATTCTAGCTGTTTGCTTAGTTTGTTTTTGTTTTGTTTTTTTTAGGTTCAGTTGTTGATAATTGTGAGTTGGTTGTCATTTTACTGTTCATAATTTTGATTATCTTCTTTGTCTTAGATAAGTCCCTTGAACATTTCATATAATAAAGGCTTGGTGATGATGAACTCCTTTAACTTGACCTTATCTGGGAAGCACTTTATCTGCCCTTCCATTCTAAATGAGAGCTTTGCTGGATAGAGTAATCTTGGATGTAGGTCCTTACTTTTCATGACTTCAAATACTTCTTTCCAGCCCCTTCTTGTCTTCAAGGTTTCTTTTGAGAAATCAGCTGATAGTCTTATGGGCACTCCTTTGTAGGTAACTGTTTCCTTTTCTCTTGCAGCTTTAAGATTCTCTCCTTGTCTTTAATGTTGAATAACTTAATCATGATGTGTCTTGGTGTGTTTCTTCTTGGATCTAAATTCTTTGGGGCTTTCTGAGTGTCCTGGACTTGCAAGCCTAGTTCTTTTACCAGATTGGGGAAGTTTTCCTTCATTATTTGTTCAAATAAGTTTTCATTTTTTCCTTTTCCTCTTCTTCTGGCACCCCTATGATTTGGATGTTGGAACATTTAAAGTTGTCCTGGAAGTTCCTAAGCCTTTCCCCCTTTTTTTGGAATTCTTGTTTCTTTATTCTGTTTGGGTTGGATGTTTATTTCTTCCTTTTGTTCCAAATTATGGATTTGAGTCCCAGTTTCCTTCCCTTCACTGTTGGTTCCCTGTATATTTTTATTTATTTCACATTGTATAGCCTTCACTTCTTTCTCTATTTTGTGACCATACTCAACTATGTCTGTGAGTACCTTGATTACCAGTGTTTTGAACTCTGCATCTAATAGGTTATCTCCTCATTGCTTAGTTCTTTTTCTGGAGCTTTGATCTGTTCTTTCACTTGGGCCATATTTCTTTGTCTTGGCAGGTCTGTTACATTGTAAGGGGCAGAGCCTTAGGTATTCACCAGGGTGGATCAACCCACTCACTGTGTTGTGTTGCTGTATGTAGGGGAGGGGTCCAAGAGGGAACAATGCCACTTACTAGCTTGTTCGGCTCGTGACCTGTTTTCCATCACTTCCCTTGCTTCCCACAATTGGAATGTGCCCTTTCAGGGGCTGATTCCCCATTGTGTGAGCTTATGTACATTCTAGGATCCTGTGGGTCACTCCAGTGGACTCTCCTGTGAGTCTGGGAGTTTCTCCCACCGCCAAAATCCCCACAGGTTTTTACAGCCTGAGGTTTTGAGGCTATATTTCCCCTCGCTGGAACCCTGGATTGCATGGTCTGTCTTCCTCCCCAGTTTCTCCTTCTGGCTTATCCACACGTGAATGTGGGACCTCCAGCTACCGCCTCGCGTTCCCTCATCCACTAGCAGCAGCCTTGCCATGCATCCTCTCTGCTCCAGCTGCCTGTCTCCGCCCCTCCTACCAGTCTGGATGAGTGTTTCTTCTTTAACTCTTCAGTGGTTGGACTTCCATACAGTTCAAGATTCTGGCAGTTCTGTTTTTTTGTTTTTAAATTGGTGGTTATCCTTCTTTTGGTTGTGTGAGGAAGCAAAGTGTATCTACCTATACCTCTATCTTGGCTGGAACTCTCCAAAAATACATTTCTAAGCCAACAATACATAATATTTTGATTATCTGATCTTGTCAGTCACCCATATCTTAGTTCTATTCCTATTAGCAGTAAATTATAGTCAGTATTGACTTACAAAACAGTAGCCCTATGCTTGTGTAGCTTCACACATTTTACAGTGTTTCAGGATAACTGCTATGCTCTGAATGTGCCCCCTCCTAATTCATATACAATCATACATTGCTTAATGATAGATATATGTTCTGAGAAATTTGATTCCATCATTGTGCGAACATCACAGGGTGCACTTACACAAACTTAGATGGTAGTACACTCAAACAAACTTAGATGGTGTAGGCTACTACACACATAGGTACGGCTTATTGCTCCATAACTACACACTTTACTGAATACTGTAGGCAGTTGTAACATAATGGCACGTATTTGTGTATTTAAACATATCCAAACATATAAAAGGCACAGTAAACATGGTATACGAGATAAAATGTGGTACGCCTGTATAGAACACTTATCGTAAATGAAACTCACAGGACTGGAAGTTGCTCTGGGTGTCATTGAATGAGTAGTGAGTGGATGTGAAGGCCTACACATTATGGTAGACTTTATAAATACTGGCCCACCAGCCCTCTCCTTCTACCTTCTGACAGGGTCAGAAATAGAATATTGAAGCTGTCAGCGCTGCTCTATGAACAGGGATGTGGGCTGGATTGATTGGAAATATCCAGAAGAAACTGGCTGGGTAAAGTGACTGTCGGGAGGGAGTGAAACGTGACCTGAGGATCAGTAGGAATAAGAAATCAAGATGGAGAAATGAAGGAACATAGGAATTTTCATAACAGTGTGGTTTTGCCTATTGCAAGTTGGAGCAGGGGTCAGATTAAGAAACTTTTTGGTAACCATTTAAAAAAGAGGATGCTTAACATGGAGAGGGTGTAGTACTGAAGACTCTCAATATTTTGACTTTGGAAATTTGTTTTTGGTTCCATTGACCCTATCTGGCACAAAGGGCTCTCTTTGGAACTGAACTGATAGAAGAAATAAAACATCTACAGTTTACATCCTTACAACCTGAGAATATCTCCAAAGTACTAGGACTGGCTGGCTCTGCACTGCCCCAGAAAGTTTTTGCTAAGGTGGTAGAGTCACTTAGTGCTTGAGAACATTGCTTCTGTGGACCTGTGTTCTTGTACAGGATCTCAGGTCCTCAGCAAAGAATTTACAGTGATGGACTCTGAAGACCATCAAGCTAGAGCTGGGTAGGTAGGGGAGCTGTAGTGCCCTCTGAATATGTAGTAGCCCTGGAGAGACAGGCTCCGCTGTGCTGTAACAGGTCAGGGTTCACGGGGATGGAATCTGTGCACTCAAAATTGAGCTCTTGTGATTGAGAAGGAATCTGTTGTGAAATCCCATAGGTATTGTTGTCATCAGAGAAAAAAAACCTTCTTTCTGAATCAGATATCCTTTTATTTCTTACAGAAAATTCACCTCCATTATAATTTTATGTGACTGCCATAGTACACACAATCTGTTTTGACTGAAATGTCATTATTTAGCATGTGGCTACATTAAAAGTTAACCCCTAAGATGACAATATGAGGAGGTGGGGCCTCTAGGAGGTGATTAGGTCATGAGGAGGGAGCCCTTTTGAATGGTATTAATACACTTATAAAAGAGTCGCCACAGGGCTCCCTTGCCACTTTCCTTCATGTGAGGATACAACAAGAAGTCTGTGACTGAGAAGGGCCTCCCCTGGCCATGCTGGCACCCTGATCTTGGACTTCAGCCTTCCAAACTACGAGAAATAAATTTATGTTGTTTATAAGCCACCTAGTCTGTGGTATTTTGTTTTAGCAGCCTGAACGGACTAAGACAGTGCCCATAATCTTTTTTCCCTTATTTTTATTGTTGACACTATTACAGATAGTGTCATTTTCCCCCTCTTTGCCTGCCTCCACCCAACTCCTCATCCCCCCACCCATAATCTACATTTTTATAATTCACACAAAAACATTCTGAATAAGGCAGAGCTGATATTATTATCATTCTCATTTTAGGAGTGAAGAAACATTTTCAGAGTGTTTAAGATAGACCTAAGCTCATTATTTCTAAGCAGCGACAAAGATAGAGTGAAATCTTGGCACTCTGCTTTTTCCATGAGAAATAGGGAAACCTATGGGATCCTGGGATAGAAAAAAATAAAATTAGTAAAAAAAAAAAAGATGACATATGAATGAAAATTGGAGTTTAGGTAATAGTAATATACTGGTGTTGATTTTGAGTTTTAACAAATGTGCCATGGAAATGAATCTAGAAAGAGAGGGGGATAATCTGAACAATTACTATTTTGGGACACCTGCATTCTACAGGAGGCATAAATAAGAATTTTAGAAAAAGACATTGAATAACTTGTCAGAGAACTATGAAAGTAGGAAGATTAGCACCTAAAAATGCAAGGCTAGAATGAACTAAACAGAAGGCAGTAGTGTCAGATGCAATATCCCACTGCCTGGGCATCTGCAACTAACTTCATTCCTTGCTCCCCAAATCTGCCGCACTTTTGAGATTCCTCAGCTGTATGAATGGCATTACTATCCACAAGCTGCTAAGCCAGAAACTAGACACTCTTCCCTCTTCCTGAGCACCTCTATCCAATCAGTCACCAGGGCCTGTGGCCTCCATTTACTGTGTCTCTTCCACGTCATCCCCGAGTTCAGGCCTCCAGTGTTTCTCTTACTGCAACTATTTACTGTAATAGTCTGCTGTCTGGTTCCCCCCACCCCCACCCCTACTTTTCATCTTCTTATCTTCCTTCCCATTTTCTAGGATCATTTTTTTTTCCTTCTTTTTTATGTTTCTTTTTTTACTTTTGGAATTTTTTAAGGTAGAGAAAAATCCAAGAGAAGAGAATAATCCATATTCTGATCACTCAGAATTAATCACTGTTGCCATATTCCTTACTTGGTGCCAGATTTTCTTTTGAAAGAAAAATCACTCTTTTGTTTTTTAAATATAAATGGGCCTGCATTCCATATAAAGCATTGAAACAAGATAAAAGAATTACCAAGATGAAAGTTTAGAAATCACCTCTTGTCTCATATTGCAGAAATTATCAACACAAAATTAGTAGGCAACATTCTAGTACTCTCTCTATACACAGTGATCTTTCTAAGTGAAAACTTAATCAGCACCATTCCCATTCTGAAAATCCTTTAATGTTCCAATCTAGTTATGGGAAAAACATGAGGCGAACCCAAATTGAGAGACAGTCTATAAAACGTTTGACCAGTACTCCTCAAAAGTGCCAGGGTGATAAAAAACAGAGAGACACTGAAAAATTGTCTCAGCCAGGAGGTACACAGAGAGACAAGATTACTAAAATATAATGTGCTATCTTGC
>VMDR010032179.1:0-11802 GCA_007922815.1 Macrotus californicus
ACAAAGAGTAGCTAGAAAAAAGAACAAAAAAGAAATTGGAAAGCAGAACAAAGAAATTGATTTTTTAAAGTCAGAAATTTATGAATTATAAATCAGAAAATAAGTAAAACTAATAAATAAATATAATAGTTGGGTTTTTTAAATAAAATGATAAACTAAAATAAACCATAAAATGCACAATACAAAATATAATGAGAAAAAAGTTCACACAGGAAAATAAATACTTATTAAAAGCAAACTATATATAGCATAATATATACTGTTTTAGAAGAACTTAATAGTCATTAATGAAATATTAATGTTCCATTCAAATGTATAATTATAATGGCAATTTAAAAATTCATTCTTCTTACATACAATTCCTAATGAATCTAATAATTGAAGTCATGAGAGACCAACATATAACTGCTTATGAATAATTACACATTTCAGAAGAAATAAGCAGATTCTCTCATAAATCTGTCTCTGAACAAAGTCAGAAACTCATACAACATTCATAAAGTATCTTATATTCTGCATTAAGTTCAAACTAGAATGTCAAGAACCGTGAAGAGTATCAGGCTTTCCCAGTTTGCATGCTAAAAAGTTAGCCCATTACAACTTTAGTTATGGCGGCAGAAGATGTGCAATGTCCAGATCACAGGTAAAAGACTTTGTTACTCATGGCACATCAGGCAGCATGAGCTCCATGTTTCCATTGGTTCTCTTCGACCGCTAACTCCCAAGCAGCAACGTGGAAGGGTCCAAGTGGACGTCAGCATGGGTTTGAGTCACCACTGAGAAACTCTGAGCTTGGGCAAACCTACCTAACTTTTGCCTCAGAGGAAGGCATTATACTTATTGTCCTGCACAAAAACAAATCTGTCTTCCACCCCACAGGTAGATACTGTCTCTATCTTCCAAGGCTGTACACCATATAAAAATCTTTGAAAAGTTAGCACAAAACAAAAATCGTCAATGTTTCTGCTCATAAGACATGTAGAAACATAAGAGACCTATGACAAATTATCTAACAGACAGCACATGCAATACATAAAATATTAGCTATGACAGGATTAAGTATATTATCAGAAATGCATATAATTCTTATAACTAGGCAATACTCTGAGCTAGAATGTCAGCATTCATGAATTACCAGTTATAATTTTCACATGCCTATTAGTTAACTCTACGTAAAAATTCAGCCCAAAATTTAGTGGTTAAACTCAATAGTTTATCATTTCTTATGCGTCCCTAGGATGGCTGGACGATTCTTCTGCAGGTGTTACTTGGTCACTCACAGGGCTGCACTCATGGGAGGTCTGATTCTGCTGGAAGGTTCAAGATGGTGTCACTCATTTTTTAGCAATTGAATATCTCAATTTTCCTTCACCTGGCCACTTATTCACTAAGAGGCGAGACAGGTTTCCATAAGTGAAAGCACACTGAGAGGGAGGAAGGCCCCACACAGTGTCACTTTAGCCACATTGTTAGTCAAAGCAAGTCACACAGTCAGCCCAGGGTCACAGGAGGAGAAGATAGTTTTGCCCTCGTGATAAAGGAGCTACAAAGAATTTGTGACCATATTATTAACTGCCACAACGTGACTCCTAGCTGCTGGGATTTATTGACTGGAGTAATCATACAAAAGCAGTGCCCCAGTGAACTCAGAGAAAATGTAACACAACAAGGCTCTGAGGAACCAGAAGGTTCACAGTTAAAGCCACAACAGAAAAACATTAACTCCATAGAGTATTTATCATAAAAAGGTCACCATAGTAAAATATTGGGGCCGTTCGGCTTTCTAAAAATTAAACCATTTTCTTTACTGTAGAAGTTCTCAATATTAATTAAGCAGAGAACCCTTGCTTTGGGGTAAATCGCTTACGCACTGTGTTTCCTACAGCACTCTCTGGGAAAAACTGACATAATGAAAAATGTAAACTTTAGAGGAAAATAGACCTGATTTTGAATCAAATCATTGTCAGCAACAAGCTTGGAAGCATCACTTACAACAAGGTGCTGAGCTCCTCTGGACTCTCACTTTCTGAAGCAAAAATTCAAGATCTATTGTAAGGACGGAATACAATAACGTATGTAAAACAACCTGTGCCACAGAGAATTGATAATACTGAAAAATTGCTACTTTTTTTTCGTACATTAAAATCATTTGTGTTCCTGTCCCTGCCAACTCTAAGGATAGAGGAATTTATCATTCTACTTGGTGGCAAGAGATGTATATTTGGATAATCAATCTAAAGGCCATCATTAAATTATCACCTGCCTTTTCTGTTCTTCATAAGCACTCCCATCTCTCCTAAATAGTGGGTCTATCATTCTGCTGTAGGCATATGTGAAGTACTTCTTCAAGTTGGTAGAAAAAAATGACAACACTACTTTTAAAAGGTGATTTATAGCTCACAATACTAGCTGTAATCTCTTTTAACTTAATATTACTTACTGAACTACAAGATATGTCCAGAAAGTATCCAGCCATGTAATATGAAAAATAGAGACATTTACTGAAGAAGATACAAGATACAAGAAACATTGTACATAGGACAATGATGTCTCAGTCCCCTTCAAAGTAGTCACCTTGGGACCTCACACAGTTCTCCCAATTGCCATCAGCTGCCCCATTGTATTTTGCTGAATCTCATTGATGGTCTGAAATCTCTACCCTTTCAAAGGTGATTTTAGTTTGGGGAAAAGCCAGAAGTCACAGGGCACCAAATCTGGGCTGCAGGGGGCCTGAGTCACCTGGGTGGTTTGATGTTTCACAAAAAAACTCTGCACGAGACATGATACATGAGCAGATGCTGTCGCGATGAAGCTGCCAATTACCAGCTGCCCAGAGCTGCGGCCTTCTGAATCATCCAAATAGTTTCCGTGGAGGAATGTTCAAGCTTAACACAAAATCTGATGCGGACTCATTGCTCTACTCACTTAGTCATTTTGAATGTGACGACCACACAGTGCACATGCTCAGTCAATACCGCCTACCACCCCCACTGACTAGTACAGGGAAGTCGTCATTGTTCATGCATGCACATTCCAGTCCACTCTTCTTAGCTGTCAGTTTACATTGACGTTTCACAAACCGTTCTTGTCATATTAACAATGGTTGGACTCTTTTCTGGACAGATCTCATATAGTATATGTGATTTTTTTTAAAAAGTTGGAACTCAATGAAGAAGATAAAGCTTTTAGGGAAATGGGGGTGGATTTCTGATGATAAAAAATACAAGGAGAAAGATGGAGACATCTAGGAATGGGCAGAAAACAGAAAAATATAAAGTGATTACCCACTCTGGCAAAGTAAGCTGCCTGATACAATTAAGGAAGCAGGCAGTAAGGACCCTTGGGGAGACCAGGTACTGAGGGGATTACAGAGGATCATCGTGCAAGCATACAGAAGGTTGGTGAGGAGAGCAGGACACTGTGGCTTCCCTGGACAGAGTAGGGCTTTCTGTCAGGCATCAAGATCTGAGGACTACTGTTCGAAAGGATTCACTCTAAACACTGTGGTTGCCCCATCTTGGTAAAGCTGTCTCCAACGTGTCCCCTAGAAAGAACTGAAGCCAGCACACTGGTCGGTGAATTCTGCACAGCTGGCAAAGGGCTGGGTCTGAAATACCAGGAAGCACATCCTTGTCAAAGTCCCAGGTTGGTAAGAATGGGCTTTCAAAAGTGGAAGTTACCCAAGGGTTCCGAGGCCTATTCTTTTTATTGAAAGTTTGATGTGACTTATATGATGTTAACTCTCTCAAAAATGCATTCATGGTAAGAAAAACTACAGATTCCATGTTATAAATTTTCCCATGCATTCTAGAAACTGTTTATTTGCAATGATTCACACAAAGAAGTTACCTGGAGAATTTACTTTTAAAAATATATTCATCTAGGAATTAAAATATTTAGGTATAAAGTAAAAAATAAATCAGAAAATATCATAATTAAACTTTGGTGAATTTTTATCTTTTGAATTCCTTCTGCAATTCTGTTAGGTCCATTTGAATAAAGAGTTATATTTGTTTCAGTCTTACATAAATCCTGGAAATAAGGTTTAAAAATTTCTCTTCTCTTCATTTTCTTCACTTTAGAAACCCTCCTAGTAACATGTTAGAGAACACATCAAACAACTAAGTCAGCTGAGTAGCAAGTTCTGTGTTTGTAGGAACATACCACATAACTTCCACCCATACTTACTATCATTGCGGTACGAGAGGGTAATATGTTTGATGACGGGATCTCAGTATTTCTGCTATAAGACAATCTGTGGTGTACCTATGCCCTTGAAATGAAAAATTCTAAGGCGAGCTTGAAAGGTTGATTAAATCAATATCTAATGAATAAACCAGTTGAAGGAATAATTCATCTTCAAGGATTCTGTTTTTGTCACATCACCACCAGTAAAATATGAACATTGGTCCTACCTGTGGCCAGAGAGCTGTACAAAAGTGCTGGGTGCGGATACAGCTTGTGGGGTATCGACTGTTCCGCCTGAAAATGAAGTCTCAGGCCACTTGGAAAAGAGTGTAACTACCAAAAGTGACAGGTCACAGCTCATAGCTGAGCCTCAAATTACTCATTATTTGGAGTCATTACATAATACCATGTTGAAATTAAATGAGGCAATAATGCAGCCCGTAGCTTTGACTATAAGAATGAGGAATACAGCAAATAAAGAAGAAAATGACATGAGTTGTATATTATGAAATGAATCTCCTAAAACCCACGCCATATACAATGATTCATACCGGAAGAGAGAACGTAGAAAGCTTTAAATACTGGCAATTTAAAAAAATAAATCTCAATCACATTTCTGAACCTTGGGTATTAATCCATTTGATACCCAAAGAGATAATTAGGTCTCTTTCTAGAATTACCCTAGACACACCCCCCAGTTCCATCTCTGACTCCTTATCCTCCAAGCCCTCTGACCCTCCAGCCCCTCACCATCAACAAAGGAAAAATTAACTGATCACCTTAAAGAGAAATGGGCCCCTCACTGGGGAGGGGTCCCCAGCACTGTTGAGAGGTAGCCTTGAAACTCTACCCAGAAGACATCCAGAGCAAAACCACCAGAGTTTTTCAGGATCCATTTAGTTGATGGTTGTTTAATATCACATAGTCTGCATAAAATATTCTTTCATTTTTATTTTGAAATATTCCCACTGGCCATATTTCTCCTTCTGTCTTTACATTTCCAGACAAAGTTATTTCAGCTTCAAAATTACTTGTTTTGTTACAATTTCCACCCTTATTTCTGTATGGTAGGTTTTTAAACCCAGGAGTCCGCTAAAAATAAACCAAAGAATGTGGAGAAAACAGGACAGCTATGATTAATTCATGGAAAGGAGGCCTTAAATATCACATGAAACTTTGTGACACCTTTGAAGTGCTGAAGAAGTTGCATTCCAAGATGTGACAGATACAAAGACGAATGCCCCATGAAACTTGTTTAAGTGGGAAGACAGATACATTATTAAATACAATTCAAAGAAGTTCTAAAATCTATTGGATACTTGGCCAGATATTTGGAGGAGTGTGCCAGGTGCAAAAGAAACGTAGAATATAGTACTAAGTTCTCTAAGACATCGCAATGTAATTAAGGATGTGAAATGTTTTAAGGGAACATACAATTAAAGAGAAACAGTAAAACAACCAAAGATACATGGTTATGTGCTTCCTTCATCCCCACACAACCTTGCCCTGCTCCTCACCCTCTAAATCCATTATGAAGCACCCTTTCCATGGTTAGCAAACTTTCTCTCTCCTTACATACTGTACTCACATAGTTCAGGCTACCCCTGAACCTCTGAACTGGTGGTAATTATTCTTCCAGGCCCTTCAAAGCCAGGAACTGAGGAGGACATGGACCTTGATTTGAATATTGAACTATACAAGGCAGATTTCAATGTCTTCCCCACCCAACATCCATTTGAACTGAAATACACTGAGGCTCTTGAGAGTTAGTGGTGGGAACTTGACATTAGAAGTTCTAAAACTCAAGGGTGGGGCTGACACTGTACATTATGTGCAACTAATGGTAAGATGAGGAAAACCAGAGAGAAAAGAGAGATAGGATACATAAAAAAATGTGAGGGATCTTCAATACATTCTTGGAAAGATGGACACAAGTTCAGCTCCTGAGAATCTATTTATATTCCTCCACGGTTAATTTTTTCTAGTATCTTGATTTTATCAAACTAGTTCAAACTGTTTTGTTTTGTTTGTTTGTTTGTTTGTTTGGAAGGGACATAACCAGAACACAGACCATTACCTCACTACATTCATAAAAATTCTGTCTATTTTGAGCTTCATGAGTCACTACTTGTCCCTAATACTGATTTCTTCTAAAATCCTGATCACGCCTGCTCATGCACAGAGACTCTGACATATCAGCTAGACATCACCCCAAATCTTGCCCCCACCTAGGTAACTTCAATATCCATGCTGATAACTGTGATAGTAAATTGTATATGTCAACTTGACTGAACCAAGGGATGCCCAGATAGCTGGTAAAACATTACTTCTGGGTATAGAGAGTTACATATAGATAGATAGATAGATAGATAGATAGATAGATAGATAGATAGATAGATAGATGATAGATAGATAGATGATAGAATATATATATATATATCCCCTATTGATTCTGTTCCTCTGGAAAACACTAACTAATGCAATAACCCGTACAACAATCTAACTTTAATTTATTCTTCTTCATTCCCACACTGTGGTCACCTCGATCATGACCACACCCCATCATTAGACCATTGGAAACTGCTTCAATTCCATCCTTACCTCTCTGAGCTGTCCTTTCCAGGACCAATTCCTTTAATGATATATTCAGGGGATGCCCTTCAGCTTATGTCTTATTTGACCTTGCTATAGCATTTGGCATCACTGCTAACCTCTACTTCCTTGAAACACTTTAGTTCCCAGGCTTCTCTGACACCATGACTTCTTGATCTTCTTCCTCCTCTGGCTGGTTTTTCTGCATCATCTTTATGGTTTCCTCTTGTTCCAGCCCCTATGTTGATGCCCCTCAAAGTTCAACTCTTTGCCAGGGAAGAATGTGTAGAGAAAGGAGAGAAGCAGGCTATCTTATCTAATTCCATTATTACTGTTATGAAAATGACTTCCAAATCTGTAGCCCAAATCTACATGCTTACTAGACTTTAGTGCTCTATATCCTTAGAGCAAAATCTACTCATCTAAAACCAAACTCATTTTACCCTCAAATCTGCTTTCTCCCTTTTAGTTTCTCAAGTCAGAAACGTGACATCCTTCTCAGATCTTCCCTCTCCCTTTCCTGTTAGTTCCAATACATCACTGACTCCTAATCTTCCTATCTCCTCTTTCTGGATTGAACCTCTTCATACTTCCCATTATCTCTGCTAACACTGCAGTTCAGATGAAGCCAAATATTATGCCAAATAGAAAACATTCAACAGAAATTAAACACATCTGAAGTTGATCTAATTTTCTTTATTTTCATTTAAACAAATATATCGTGATATTAAAATAATATTGTATATTTAGATTAAAATATTTGCTTCTAAGAATCTTGAATATTAACATTTGGATTGAAGAATGACTGCATTCTCCTTGTGTGAACTGCCTACTGATAGATGACAGTCAAGCACATTCCTTAACAGAGGCACAAACTATGCTTCACCATGACACATGTGCCATAGAACGAATGTATTATACAGCCCTAAACTGATAGACTGTTGGAAAAAAGTGTGAAGCTATGTTGCAAAAGTGCCCAAACTCTCTAAAACAATGTGTTATCACTGTTTCATAAAGAAGCAATGCTGAGAGGAAATAGGCTCCAGCTTCTCAGATTGCAGTGCCCCATGCAAATGTACCAATCCCAAAACCCTTCATGGTCAGGACTAACAGAAAACTTCTTCCCTAGTTTCCATGTTAACTATTAGGTATGGCATAAAGGATGATTCTAAATATTTCTAAAATATCAATCATACCAGAAATTTTTAAAAAATAAGTACAGAAAAAAAATTAATTTGTAAAATATTCTGTGAATTTTAGAATTGTTTTGTAGAACAATTGAGATAAGGCCTTTTCTTCATAGACTAGTTATGACACTAAAGATCCAGTGTTGAATGTACATCATCACTTTCATATTTGATTCATATGACCACAAGACAGAAGCTAGGCTTGTTATTTCTACATTAAATGAGAAAATGAGTAAACGGGCCATGGAGTAGTCTGGCTCTAGAATTACTGGGTAGGTCGATGCGCTATTGCCCCATGCGAGGTAACTACTGACTCCATCCCCCAACATCGGTGAAGTCCAGTGAGCTCTGCACGGCCATTGGTGGCTTTGTACATTGTGACTAAGTATAGCAGTATACATTCCAACAATTTCACTTGTCCTCTGAAGCAGTTTCCACTACAGGCCTTGCTTGCTACAGCACATTCACCACAGCTCCAAAGCATTTCTGCAAACTGCTTAACTGTTGAGCGGTGACTGCAAAGTGCAGTTGCAGATAGCATAAGTGGCATTACATGCAGGTACCTGATTTAACAGTAAACACCAGGTGTAATGCAGATACTGGAAATGATGAAGTAGGTGGCTGCCTCCCCTAAAATATGATCTGATAGTTCAGCCTGGTCTGTCATCAACCTGCAGGATGCCTCCTAAGGACACCCAAGAGCTAACTTGTTACCTGGCTCAAAGCCAAGTAATTAGCCTTTCAAGAATTTCCTCAATGAAAAGCAATGGCTTTAGCAAATAATTCAAGTCATTGTTTCTTTTCAAATACAAAATTTTGTTTCTTACACAAATCATTTTTACCCTGTCAATGACTTCAACACTTCTTCTGTCACAGACCTCAGGAATCTTGCCTAAATTAACACACATACAAACACACTGAGTCCTACACAGTCAAATTAAATTAATGTTGTGAGGACACTGAAAAGCCTGGTGTCTGTGTCTGGATGGCTAGAACTCTCATTTTTCCTCTTAGATAATTTTGGACAGAAATTCTAATTCAAAAACCAGCATCTAAATGATTCCAGTGCATCTATGGCTTAGGCTTTCCATCATATCATATTACATTACATGCCATCCTTGGAAAACCACCTGTCAAATATACATCAAAAGTGCCTGTCACATGGCATGGGCAAATTCTAGGTGTTACATGACCTTCTCCATCTGAGTAACAGTGCATAATTCACAATATGTCTCTTACTCATTTTTAAGTCAGTTGTGGTGCATTAAAGGAGTATATGTTTTTAGATAGTCTTTCCTTTTTTCTTTAAAACCCTCAGAGAAGCTTCTCTTAGAGCAAACAATGGCAAATGTCACTGAGCACCCAGGTCTAGTAACAAGCACATAGAATTGAGAGGTCCTAATGTTCTGCTCAGTAAGTCAGCAAGTCACAAAAAATGTTCATTTAACATATATCCACCCCCAAAACCATTAAGTTCACTTCAGACATCTTACTGCTACTCTATATTTCATTTAGCTCAAAAGCAAAATTGGCAGTCTTACTTGCCACCGGAGATTAACTTCTAATGGAGCCCACAGAGCACATATATGCATATGAATCATTCGCCATTGTTTCAGAAAATGGAGCCTGGAAGATTAAAAGAGAACTTGGCACAGATCTTCTAAATACTTAGAATGAGATGGAAAATTACATTTTAAGAGACCTTTTTCAATTTAAGTAAAAATAATGAAATAAGCATTTACAAAGAAAATAGAAAGCACAACGAACCATTAGCAAAAGCAGCAAGAGCTTTGAGGGCAAAAATAGAAGCAAGTTGATAGCTTTTTGGTAAAGTTATAACATTGATGAATAAAGAAACAAAGGAGACATCTTACATGTTGTGGGTATATGTAAGAAAATAATGGTCATGATTATTCACATGTTCTAACCACATAAACAATGGAATACTAATAAGCAATTCACAGCTATATTGGTCAAGGTAACTCTCCTGAAGTTTAACAAGGAAGCACTAGTGCTAATAAATTCCTAATTCATTAAACATTGCTGTTCCTGGTCTGGAAGTGAAAGAATACCATATACTGAAATTTCCTAATTCACCTATTTAAAAAGCCTACTAATAGTCCTAAAAGCAGAATAGAGCAATGCATCCATTTAGTTCCAAGCACTTATACAATTTAACAGCAAAAAAAAATTTAGCCTAGGCAAATGTAAATTAGCACTGGAAGACATTATAAAAGTGAGAAATATTGTTTTCTACATCCATGAGAATGAGAAAATACTAGAAAGTATTAGTACTCTACAGTCTTGGGAAACAACAATCAACAATTTATTTTACTGAAAATGTTACTTCAAAGAAACCATTTGACAAAATTCAACATAAATTAATAATAAACAGTCTCAACAAAGAGGGTAGAAAGGGAAATAAAGAGACCATATATGACAAGCCCACAGCTAATATCATACTCAACAATGAAAAGCTAAAAGCTTTTCCTTTAAGATCAGGAAAGAGACAAGACTTTTATCCAACATTCTACTGAAATTTCTAACAAGAGCAGTTAAGCAAGAAAAACAAATAAAAATCATCCAAAAGAGAAATGAAGAAGAACAGTCACTCTTTGCAGGTGACATGACTCCACCAAAAATCTCTTAGAACTAATAAACAAAGTCAGTAAATTTGCAGGGTAGAAAATCAACAAAAATCTGTTGCTATTCTATACACAAATAACAAACTATTAGAAATGAAAAATTACAAAAGCAATTGCATTTACAACTGCATTAAAGAATATAAAATACTAAGGAATAAATCTAACCAAGGAGGTGAAAGACCTGTATCTGAAAACTATAAGATGTTAATAAAAGAAATTGAAGAAAACACAAGTTAATGGAAAGATATTCTGCACTCATGAATTGGAAAAATTATTATTGTTAAAATGTTCATTATACCCAAAGCAATTTATAGATTTAATGCATTTCCAATCAAAATGCCAATGACATATTTTATAGAAATATAACAAAATATCTTAAAATTTGTATGGAACCACAATAGAAGACCCCATATAGCCAAAGCAATCTTGAGAAAGAACAAAGCCAGAAGCATCATGCTTCCTGATTTCAAACTACACTACAAAGCGGTATTAATCAAAACATTATGATACTAACATAAAATAGACATATGGATCAATGGAACAAAACAGGGGCTCAGGAATAAACCCACACACATATAGTGAAGTAATTTACAACAAAGGAGCCAAGGCTACACAAAGGGGAAAGATAGTCTCTTCAATAAATAGTGTTGGGAAAACAGGATAGGCACATGCAAAAGAATGAAACTGGACCACTATCTTACCCCATACACAAAAAAATAACTCAAAATGGATTAAAGACTTGAACATAAGACCGGAAACCATAAAATTCCTAGAAGAAAAAATAGGAAGAAAATCTTTTCGTTTGTTACAACATGAATGGACCTTGACAGTATTATGCTGAGTGAAGTAAGTCAAACAGAGAAAGAGAAATGCCATATGATCTTACATGTGGAATCTAATAAAAATAAAGTAACCAAACTGATAGATAAAGATCAAAGATTGGTTGTTTGCCAGAAACGGAGTGGTGGAGACGTGGACAAAATGGTTTAAGGTGGTCAAAAAGTACAAACTTCTAGTTATAAAATAAGTAAGTCATGGGGATGTAATGTACAGTGTGCATTCTATATTTGAAACTTGTAAAGAGAGCAAACCTTAAAAGTTCTCGCCACAAGAAAAAAATTTTTCTAACCATATTGGTGATGGGTGTCAGTATGATGATTATTTTGCAATATATACAAATATCAAATCAT
>VMDR010032180.1:0-11792 GCA_007922815.1 Macrotus californicus
AAGCTGTGTTGCTTCTCCAAAGTCTCATACTTGGCAATCGTATCTGCTGGGTCCTCTGATTTCAAAGCCCCTGCGTTTATCTATCATAAGGACTATTACAGCTCTTCTTTTCTGGTTATATTCTTTGTGATTAGGAGCATAAGATAACTCTTGTCTTGTAATAGTCCCAATCTGACCTCATGAAACTGACTTTTCATGGATACAACAAACATGTGACAAAATATTTTTTAGGGAAATAACAAAATTAAGTTCAGAAAGATAACTGGCTAGACTCTTTGATTTGTTATTAATGTTCCCAGAGCTAAAATTTGGTTTGGCAATTCAGAGGAGTCAGTTAAGTTATAAGTAATTACATGTATTAGCCTACACTTTAGCTTTGCTTATTGGGATCTGTTACATGGATGATAGAGTTAAACCCCCCAACATAGTTGTTCTCAGCGTGTAAAGAGAACTTATTTTGTTTATTTCACAATAAGTACATTCTTTGCACCTTAGGTCAGTCATTATGCCTGCTTTGCGCTGGACACCTGGTGACCTAACTGCGTACTGAGACACCAGGGGCAAGGGAGAGCGGGGCTGCAAATCTCAAGCTGTCTGCCAGCTACTCTCCTCAAAGATCAGGAGTAATTTGCAGTAAAATTTCTAATGTATCCCTCCATTTTATTTTATTTATACTTCTATTGTCAACATTAAATACATTTGAAAGTATACTGAGATACATCATGAGTAATGGCATAGAATCTGCAGCTACACTGCCTGGGTTCAAATCCAGCCTTTGTGCTTTCAATCCCTCCAAGTCTGAGTCATCTCATGTGCAAAACAGGGATAAAATACTTCCCTCAGAGAGTGAATCAATCAGCACACTACAAGGAGGTCTTTACCCTGGGAAATAACCCAATAAATAGTACAATATTTTCTTCACTTTATTATTATTATTCAAAGGGAGATATGATTGCATATGCGTCTCTGGTTTCCAATGTTTCTTTTTTTGTATATTCTCACTTCTTTTCTTTATCCTTCTTTCCTTCCTGCATTTCTTTTTTTCTTTCATGAATATTTTTTGAGTGAGTCCACAACGAGGCAAGCCCACATGCATACCTCTACAGCTTCTAACCTAGCAGTCCAGCTGTTGACTCTGCTACTTTGGATTTTGTGAGCTACCAGAGTACTTTGTGGGAAATCTAACGTGTTTTATTTACCATATGCTGAGGCATGAGGCTCACTTAAACAGAATTGATAGGAACTATTCCCAGTAGTTTTGCCATAGCAACATCAATCTATTAAAAAGGCAACTACGTTGGGATCAGGGCAGTCCCCAGATAAAACGTGATCTCCTCTTCGGCATCTGTTTTCTAATTAGGATTGCTTAATGGCAATTTTCATCCAATAACTTAGTTAAATTTCATTCCTGAAGTATAAATATCCTCTGAAGCCACTTGGGTGAAGTTAAATCAATAACAGCATTATTGTAAATTACTTCATAATTATATATTGATAAACAGAATAATGTTATATGATATCTATTTTCCATATCACTTCATACCACAGACAACTTAGGAGAAAATTGTATTCTTATATTATTTTTAAAACAGCTTTGCTTTATATGAAGTACATTTCATCATTTTAAAGCAATATAATTTCAGCATAACTTTACTTGTTTGTTTAGATTTTCACACCATGTTAACTCAGGATATCGGAATCATATTTTGTCTCCACATGTTCTTGGAGAATTTTATGTGAAAAAAATTTCATGATGTGTAAGAAAAAAAGGCGTTTTGTTCTATGTTTTAGGCCTAGCTAGGGAGCACTGGGAGACTCAGAGGTTACAGTGCTTCATGCCAGTCTGCCCTTCCATTTCTCTCGTTACCCTGACTGACCATCAGCTTGGAACGTTCTCTTTGTCCACGGCGCTTTCTTCTGTACGTGGTCTCTTCCTCCCACGTGCCGTTTATTCATCATGTACTGACCAACGCTGCCCCGGGCCCCAGAGTGTTCACAACCATCTGATTCAAAGCATTCTGTCCTATTTTCTCCAAAGGGGGCCCAATTTGGGGTTGAGAAAAAATGGCCCCTATACCCATACCTATTAATTAATGCATCCCTTGTTTCTTAACTAGAGTTTAAGTTCAGGCCTCATATGTCCTCAGTATAACCTTGTTCTATGCCGACTCTGCTCCCTCCTGGGGAAAGACACCGGGAGGAAATGTGTGGAGAGAAGAGAGGGTCTGTTTCAGGTGCGAGCAGGCTTGCCCTGGAGTCTGTTTCCAGCAGTTACTAGATTTTCCCCCAGCCAGGTCATTTAGTCTCTTCCTGTATGTGACTGAGATAATACTTCTGCCTCTCACTAAAATAGTGTTTAAATGAGATTAAACATTCATGACTAGCCTTGGTTGTGAACGGTGGATATTCATTATGTGGACCCTGAAAAAGAAAACACCTGCTATAAAAGGGCTCCCATTGGCTAACTAGCCTCAAATTAAAAAACAACAAAACAAAACAAAACAAAATAACAACAACAACAAAAGCAGAGCCTAGCAGCTATTTCTACACAAGGGCCTCTCGTGTAAACTGCACTGCAGGGAGAAAGAAGCCTGCCCGGAACTCGCTGCCTCTGCACTGAGCTGCCGGCCTGCACTGTGTTCCTGCTCTCTGAGCCAGCCCTTGCAAGGGAGTCCTGGAAACCCATTTCAACCAACAGGACTGAGGCTTTCCCCATCCGACTGGAGATGCACAGCTATATCCCCATCAACATCTTCACTAACCAATCAGAGTGACTCCACTCTGACCAGTTAAGAGACGGCCTTTTAGAATAATCAAACTGTGAGTATTTGGAGTCCTTATGTACATGAGGGCAAAGCAATCAGGAACCAGGAACTTTGTTTATATAAGTCGGCTCCTTTCTGGCTCTGGAGGTGCACATTCCCTTCTCCGCTGAAGATTTCATTTCCTTGGCTGCAGCTGAAACAAGAAAGACATGCTGAAGGTGTCTTGCTGGAGCAGAGCAGGCAAGCGCTGGCCAGAGCAGACAGAGGAGGGGCCATACCAGAGAGGAGGCGGGCAGAGCTCTCTAACTGGAGCGGGGCTTGTTCCCAGGGATGACTCACAGACGCGCTGTATCAAGTGAGCCGTTTTACACTGAATGAAGTTCCCTTCTTCACTGAACCCCGGATTGGTGACTCCTGTTGGTGTTCGATTGGCACCAACAACCATCAGTTGACAATTAGATGATAAGAACTATTATGAATAAAATAATTATAAATTTATTATGTAAACAAGGCTTTCTCTTCGCTATCACATTGTTCACCTCAGCAGGCCTCATATCCTCATCACAAAATAGTGGTCATCATTTTTGTGAGATAAACCTATGTTTAGTGTTTGTATGACCCTACGGCAATATTTCTCAACTACCTGAGTTCTTTTCTCAAATTTCCTGAGGCAGAAACTTCAGAGGTGGCTGTGCTTATAAACGCTGCATAGGAATTCTGTGAAGTCTGGTTAAGAAGCACTAAGCCAAGACATCTCAGCGGGGTTTGAAAACCTTGTGTCTGCATATCAGAGTAGGACCGATTCCAATTGGTAGAGAATAAAGAGAAGATTATGTGATGGGCCCTTCACACATGTCATTTTTATGTAATTGACATCTAGGGACAATGGAAAACAAAAGCAACTTGTGTCCTCAAGGTTGTCAAAGTTGGAATTTTTTTCTTGACAGGCAGCCCCTGCAAAGCTCTGCCTCCCAGTGCTAGTTGTCTTAGGTCTCTCCCTTTTCCTTTCTGTGAGTCACCATCTGGGAGAGCTGTTTCCTCTGTCTCAGCCTTCAGCTCCCTAAGACGAGTCCCTTAGCGTCATGGAATCACCCCAGGCATTCTGCCGCTTTAATGTAAAGCATTTCTACATTATGAATTGTTGGTTAGCAGGCTTTTCGTCTCGCTCTAGATCCCGAGTTAAAAAACAAAAAGTGGGAGAAGGGTACTGTCAGGGTGAATGTGATGTGTAGGCTTCCTTCACTGTTACTTTTTAGTTAGCTCTAGATCCAGGTCTAGAATTGTGGTTTCTAAGTGTTTGACCCATTATGTTTTTCAGCCTGTGCTATAAAGTGCTCTCCAGACTATGTGTAGATTTGTTTTCTGAAATGCAAACTGATATTTTGAATGATCTTGGACATGATCTTCAAGATATATGCAAGAAAAGAGAAAAGCCGTTTCCTCTGAGCTGCGACCAATTAAAAACAGACAGGTAAGAGGTGAGTGCAGGGGATGGAGAAGATTGATCTGACAAGGAGCCTTTTCCTACCTCTGAGATGGACAGCAGCGTTTGCCAATTTGAACAGTTTTACTTGTACAATTAGTTTAATACTTCAATTGCTTAGACGATCTTTTAAAAATTGATCAAGCTCTTGAATGATTTTGCACTACTTTCTCTTGCTGCCTAACAAATATATGAGCATTTTCATTTGAAATGCATAAGGAAATGCAATGTATACCTTTGTTTTGACCACCAAAAGTTTTGTTTATGATCATAAGTTTTTGCAATATTTTTAACTGTGATACATCAGTGAGAATCCCACAGAACATTTATGAAGTATACCAAAAGGGATTCTGGTATTAGTACAGTAGTGCCTTTTGTATTTTGTCGGGATAAATAGGGAACAATTCCTAAGAACAGTGAAGACATGCTCCAAAATTAAGGATTAACTTATTCATTCATTTATTTACTCACACCTATGACCCATTTAACAATTATTTATTGAGCATCCTCCTATGAGCAAGGTGCTGTTCTATCTAAACTTTTTTCAAGGAGCAAAACCAGACAGGGTATCTTTTCTCACAGAGCTTACATTTTAGTGAGAGAAAGAGGTAAATAAGAACAATATCAAGCTAAATTCTGCAAAACTCTTTATCTTTAAAATCTTATTGTGCCCAAGCCTCGAAAGAAGCCGTACAAACATATTTTGAAGGCTAGTATTTAAAGATTGTCGATATGTTCAGGTTATTCATCCTTTATCTTTTTATTTTAAAAAATCACTTATCCCTATAATATTAAGAGGAAAAGAATGTCATGAAAAGTAAACAAGTTTGAGGTAATTGCCATTAAAACCACCTCTGGTGGAAGAAGCTCCTTTGATGGTTTCTGCTGGGTCATCCCCGCCAAGAATCAAACACCTTTTGTCCGGTTCCCTGATTATTCTCCTTACCTGTGTCATCACACGTACTTACTCCGGTCACCTGAATGATTGTCATTCCCCTTTGTTCTCTCTTTCTAAAAGGGCGCTTCTTTGTTGCTAGTGACTCAAGAGAAGCCCATTATTTTTGACAACAGCTGCAGAGAGAGAAGCAGAGATGATGGAAACACTCAACACTTGGAAATCCTTGGATTCCAAGCATTAGGGTTGCTCTTCCCATAGATGTATAGGACCTTTGGTTAGTTAAAATATATCTTTTTATTATTTTTTAATGAGGAGCATTGGTCACATAAATGAGTGCCAAACCAATTTGTAGAAGGAAATTGCTTTCATGTGGTCTAGCCATCATTATTGAAGCTAGTATTATATATTTGCTTATTGCATCAGAGAGGTTTAAAGATCAGTCAAATCCCCTTCCTATTAATTCGAGCCAAATGGCCCATTCATGAGATATCAGTTTTTAAAGCTCTTCGAGTTATTTAAATCTACACAGGCATCTGTGTACTTAGGAGGCAAAGTCTATTTTTGAAACTTGCAGAAGATATTTATGTAAAGAAAATAGGATTTTTAAATGAACCACCTAATATTTAAACACATGGGTATTTTTACACGTAGTAACACTTATAGCAGTACAAGTAATACTCCCACCTTTATTAAGTCTTCATTTTGAATATACCCTGTGGTATATGTGGTTATTGTCTGCAGTCAGCAAGTGGTATTGAAAGGAGGGAACAGGGCAACATGGCGTGCAGCACTTGTCCGTGTCCCGGGTAGATTTGTATTTTGCAAGTAGTGAGAGATATGGCGATAGCACAGCCACAGAGTCCTCGCTGCAAAGCAGGCACAAGACAGCAGTACCAGACCGTGGGTGGTAACAAGGGCCAGCCGGCTGAGCTGGGGAACTGATGACACAGGTTGCATCAGGGTAGCCCTGTGGGGGAACGAGTTACCTTCTAATACTCCTTCCTGAAGATACGAAGGAGGATGAAAAGATGATTCCTGGGTTCTTCTTCTTCGACAACTTTCCCGTGTTGGTGAGACCATGTGTTCATTCGGTGCTTAGCCTGACGGACAGTGACCTCCTTGAGAGGGGAGGAAAGGAGTGATTCAAATGTTAATCACCTGTATGTAATCTATTACTCGGAAAAAACGCTTGTCAGACTAAGATGAGTGAGTTAATAGTAACAAATATGAAATTAAAGTTTACATAAAGGCTCTTTTTTGTGAGGAAAGGCTCTGTTATATTACGGTGGAGTCTTTCAGTTTTATTTATTTTCTATTCTAATTATACACTGACAGGCGTTTGTTCAAATATGTTAGCATCCCCGTGTTGATGGGCTCTCTGGTCAGGAAAATCACATCTATTTGCCTGTGAGAGGGCTCTCCTTGCACACATCCCAGCATAAATGCAGAATATTGTATTGTTTTGTACTTGTGTGCTAACCAATTTACACTATGGGATTTATCTTTTAATTTTTGGTCATGCCCCTTGTAATGCCCATGAAATTCTATAGATTTACAAGTACTGCATATGGAAAATTCAAATACTGGAAAAGTGTATTGAATGAGAACAAATACATTTGAAAATGATTAGGACATAAACACTGTCATCTCATTTTCTACAAAAAGATAAGTACACTCTAAGATGACGTTTGAGAATAATTTTATCTTTTCTAGGAAGCCTTCTCTGACCCTTGCCTGCACACACACATATCTCTACCTCGTTCTCCTGGCTGGGTTGTATGCTCTTTTCTACAGTTTTCTACACAGCATATTGTGTGGGTCTTCATCATACTATTTACAGTGCACTATTTATCCATATGTCTCCCAATTGACCATAAACACTTCAAAGTAAAAGACCAGAGCTTATTAGTGTTTAAATTCTGAATTTATCATAATACTTGGCTCATAATAAGCTTTCAAGAGATGTTTGCTGCATGAATTGAAATGGTTTCCACTTGGGTTTAACAGTGGCATACTCATTACTGGTCCAACTTATTTAGCCGACAAATCTCTGGCCTCATTTTCGTCTGCATCCTGGTCATGATTGGGCCTACTGTCAATCATCACACAACAAGCAGACTGGGCTATACTGAGCCAAACTGAGTGGACCTAAGATGTCCTCATTAGCCAAGAGTCCAGGCAATCAGATGAGCTAATTGCAACCTATCCTGTGGTTATTATGAAAATATGGTTATTTCTTTGATGTTAATTCATTTTGCCAAATATGTCCTTTTGCTGAAAGATATTTATGATATAGCAAATACAAAAATAACATTTAATAAACATTTACAATACTCCAAACAACTAGAAATATTCCAGTTTTATCTTATATAAAATCCTGAGAAAATCTTTCCCCCCAAAAAACCTCACCCATGAGATAAGTGGTTTTATTATTTGAGTTATAAAAGGTTCAATGACTCACTAAAGGTCAAGTTAAAAACATGAGATATCTTTTTGATAACCACTGTCCATACATATATTGTTGAATCAATGATCAAATGCATTTTGATCAAGCAGATGGTTATTTTAAATAATACAGCAGATTTTTACATTTCATTAGTATTTATTGATCATTTGGAAAAATGCAAGAAAAAGTCATAGAAATAAAAGAGAGACATAAAGAGAAAGTGACAGACAGAGAGGGTAGGGGGAGAGATGGCAGAGAGAGAAAGAGAAAGAAATAAGGGTATGACAAAGTGGCTAATATGACATCGTTATTATCCCACATGTTTATCTGATGGAAAAGTGGTCGAGCATTCTTTAGTGATTCTTTCTTTTTTACACGGTGGGGGTGGTCTTTGGTCAGGAGAAATGACTTTGAAACTTTTATTACTGTTAATATGTAGAAAACTTAAGGGTAAAGAAAAGTGAGATTTTGTTTGTTTAAAATAAATAATTATTATTATTGAGTGGGCCAACTAGCTTCTCATTGGCATCAGGAGAGAGTTTGTCTACATGACTATGCAGAGAACAAAAATATTCTCATGGCCTTTCAGCAGTCTATAAGGTCCAAATGGAAAGATCATCTGCAGCAGAAATAGGAGATAAATATTCCTAAACGTAATAGAAAATAAATGTGTTGAGTGAAAAGATAAGCAAGTGAGTTCTGGTTGACTAGTTAGACGTGGTTGCCCTTGTTGTCTTAGAAGTGTCATCCCACATGGACTAACAGTCCTTGCAGTTTCCTTGAGCTAACCCCATGAACTTGGACAGAACACTGAAATTCAGTGGCCTCATGGGTAAAATGAGGCCAATAATAACATCTGCCATGCTTATCCCTTGGGACATTTTTAGGGTTATATAAACTAATATACATAAATAAAATTTATGACAATAGTTATACAGTGGATAGTTAGCAGATACTTAAGTATTATGTAAATAAAATTCAAATAGCATAGCAGTCTAGGTACTTATTAACTGCAAACAAATGAGGTATTAATTAGAATGACGCTATATTCTCTTCCCAAAGTATAGTTTTGGTAAGTGGAAATCTTTCAGGGCTAACATTTTCTTAATTGACAGCTAGAATCTAGAGTGGTAACTACTTCGAGCGTGTCTAGGGTGGCTTTTCTTCTCTTCCTGACATTGCTCTGTTTACCCTCTGATTTACCCTCCCACCCCACTTACGCAGGTGATGTATGTTAATGCCATCTCCTTTATGCAGACAAAGAAAAAAGGGATATTTGCTTCATATAAAGGCAAATTAAAACTATGTTCTTCCAGTTACAGGCCAAAGATTAGGAACACATGCTGTTAAACAATTTAGGGTAAAAATAAGAAAGTTTTTTCCTTCCTATAATCTAATACAGCTAATTAAGCTCTTGTAAAATGGTACAACTAATTGAGCTATGACATCTATATTATCTAATGTACGTTTTATGCTTCCTTTTCAAAGGGAAAGTAATGTTTAAGAAATGAAAAAACTAAATTGCTAGACCAGCAAAGAAATCAACAGAAACAGAAACAGAGACAGAAACATCGTTCTGTTTTACTGTTCAACTGCTATGACTGAACACATATAATTCTCCTCTGCCTTTTTTATTGTCACTAAAACATGGTAATACTTCATCTCGAAAGCATATCCTAAGAACCAGTGCAATAAGTAGCCAAATGGATTTAAGTGTTGGAGAAGAAGGATGGGCCTGGTCAGTCTCTGAAACCAGGTATAGCCAGTTTTCTTCTTTTAAAACTCATGCTGGCAATCAACGGGCATTGAGGAAGCAAAAGAAAAGAACAAGTAAGTACCCATAGCCTGCCCACAAGGTAATGCGTTCTTAGAAAGAATTAGGGTTGTGCGTACCTAGGCAATGTGATTAAAACAAGTGAAATGGGCCAAGAATTAAATAAGATTATCTAATAGTAATTTCTTTTCCATTCCCTTCCTCAAAATAGATTATGGTCCCCAGAGGGAGAGAATTGTATTTCTCTTCTCTTGTAACTTCACTACTGAAATTGTGATTTTTCCTGCTCGAACAGAGAACTTTTATCCCTAGGTACAAGGACACACATTCTATCACATATTGGAGGGCACATTCTTCTCTCCAATCACATCCTTAAATGATTGCTTGTGACTGAATTTGGGACCGATCCCTGTTGGCGCTACGCAACAGGAACTCACAGCAATAGTATCATAGCCCAGCCACTCCATAAATCTGTTTACCTTAAAAAAAATTTACGGGTTTTTTTCCATTAACATATAGTCCGCAATCCATCCGATACTTACAGGGAAGATTTTATAGTCGCTGTCCTTGGTGTGACAGTGGAAAGTGACTGAGTAAAATGGATTATCCTTCCCTGTGCAATGTGAACAAGATTATTTAGGGTTAATATATAAATTGATGTAAAAGTTGGGAGAACATACTCTCAGCATCAAATTTCACAGAAGCCTGACATAAAATAGTGTTTCCTACAGTGTTGTTTTTCAAGTTCAGTTTGTGGTAGGTGGTCAAATTTTGTAGAGCTGATTTCGCCATAATTAGAGAAAGCAAACTATTGTGATTACAAATAGAAATTTCTGAAACTGTTAAAAATATGAGACAAATTCAGTAAAATAATAGTCTTTCAATTGGCCTGGCCGTCACACCAGTCAACGACTTTTCTACTCTGTATTTTTTTTCATGATATAGATACAATGGCTATTATAGTGGGTATTTTAATGGCATTTTTATTGTGTTTAATTACAGTTATCCCCATTTCCCCCCAGTCCTCTCCCCCATCCTACCCACCTTCCACTTGATGGCGTTTTCTAGAAAAATATTACAGTTGATAAATTTGATTTTTTTAAAAAATTGCATGTCACTTACCTCTGTAAGTAGTCTATAAGAGTCTGTTTTCTAATTATTTTGAGAATAACTATCTTGAATGAGAATGAGCAACATTTCCCAGGTATTTTCCACTTAATGTTTTAAAGAAGGTGATGTTTATTTTGAAAGTTAATGTATTAGTTAACAATTGAGAAAATTGTCTCTTGTAAATCCATATTAACTGACAACAGCTAAAGGAAGGAAGCCCATGTCTCAAGAAGGTCACTCAGCAAAAAGAAAGGAAAACGGCAGCAACAACAAAGATTTATTGTAAAGCCACTGTGTTGCTAGGCAGTTTATATGTGTTCTTTGACGTCGCTCACAGTGCAGCCTTGTGAATGAGGCATTATTCCCCACTCCCCTAACCACTACCTGTTTCCTTGATAAGAAAACTAAGATTAACTTGCTCGGTGATCATGAGGCAGGACTGAACACTAGATCTGACTTTAAACCCCAAGCTGTTGGACATCTAGGGATAAAATGATGTTGAATGTAGCCTTATAGAAAAACGTTAGTTTTAATTTTTACTTTCATGTGGTAGTTCTGTAAGACTTGGTAAGAGAGTGTATAAAACCCAAAATATTATCCTGAATTATATTGTAAGTTTGTTTCAATATATGAGTGGCAATGGCATTGTCACATATTCTAATTAAGGAAAAAAAAACATTTCTAGACAGACTTTTTCATTTATTTTATATGTGGGTCAGTTGGTAATTTATCAGGACTTGTCTATTCGGACATTGCTACTATATGCATGGCAAAGCTATTTCCTTCTACTGGGACACCTTTTATTACACTGCACGACTGGAATTTTAATTTGGGGGACACAGAGAACCACTGCCTTAAATTAGATTAACCTTTGCACCTTTGGCAGCTCAAGTTAAGCCCCAAACTGCCCTGAAGATCAAATGGGATCTGGGGCAAAAGGACTTTCCTTCAACAGGTTAGGTTAGAAAAGCACACCTAAGGAAAATGATGGAGAGAACAAGGTAAACTGGCACACAAGAAATTACTTTTGGCAGAATCTAAAATGTTTCAGCTGCTGTGTAAGAGGTTGAAGAGATGTCACAGCAAGCTGTAGGACTCAGATGAGCTATCATAAAGGCGTCAGGCTTAATTATAATTAGAGTAAATAGTAATTATTAATGTGCTCAATACCCATACTGGTAGTAGCAAAAAAACTACTTTTGCAGAAGTGATTGATAGGTGCCCATGGTGCTCTGGCAAATGAATAACAATAGTGAAAAATAAAAAAAAATACTAATTCAAGAACTTTCCCACAGACTTAACATGTAGTTAACTTG